>BQNB010018040.1:0-68920 GCA_026074375.1 Tanacetum coccineum
CTTAAACAGTGGCAAGTTAGTTTGTTAAATGAAGTACGGATGATGTTGAACCACTTGCAAAAACTAAAAATTCCGAAAAAAAAAGAAACTTTTTTTTGGTTAGCTTGCCGCAACATCTCCACTTTTGATACATCTCAAAAGTCATAGCGCATCTGTCTCATTCAGGCTGTCACAATTCGACTGTGTAAGATTTTTTTTAAAACTATTTGGCTCTTTCAATTATGCAGACGCTAAGCGGTCGAGTATCCTTTGCCTGTAAAGTCAAGAAATCCTACTGAAGAGCCTGTCCAGTGGATCAACTGTAACACATATTTAGATCGTGTGCATATACATCATATATGTAATGGAACAAAAATCTAATGAGTTCTCTTCTAAACTGTTATTCAATAGTTCTGAATTGAAAATGTTATAAAAAACCCAGCTAAACCAAAATAATTACGGACACCAATAAAAAAAATCCTCCCCGCAGCAACGCGCGGGTAATTCGGCTTGTTGGATATATCAAAAAGAGAATCGTTTGTTATATTGAATTTTTTTTATAGTGTAGAAGGATTGTGATCACGAAAAGTCACACGAGTAGTCACAAAAGAGTAATACAGTCGCGAAGAAGGAAGGCCATGATTTCTATAGAAAGTTGTCATTCATTTTTAAAGTTATTTTTAGAAAGAAAAAAACGTATAAAAAGCATTTTGCTCGTCATAAAATTTAGTCACAGATACCCGTCACCGCATTGCGCGAATACCCTGCTAGTTTTTGAATAAAGTAGTGAGCTGAAACTCCTTTTACATTATATTGTGTGCACAAATTTATGGTTTGTCCTTGTAATAATCCAAAACATTATGTAAAGGACAGTCAATAAGATGGTCTTATGAACACTATATTGATAGCATAGGTCATGATCTTACACTTGCTACAGAGTTAGCAAGAGAAAACACCAGGTGGTTATGCAAAATACTCATCAACGACAGCAAGAGTGAGAATACTTTAGATTCTTAAATAACAAAAAACCAGTTGAGAATAAAATAATGAACATACGATGCGAGTATGAAACTCGTAAACAGCCTGCATGGTGCAAAACATTTGCCCATGTCAAGGGCAGGTTCAGATAACTTCAAATGACATCGAAGAAAAGCCAAAGCCAAACCGTCAACTAATGTGTATACAGGATATATAGCAGATAGGGATGATTCTCATGCAAAACTCCATGGTATCTACTACAAATATGAATACATGAGAATAACGATGTGCTGGTAATACTTGTAGATCATGGAGATAGATGAATTAATGTGGAACGTTCTTTGGAAGGTTGCGGATGACATTGCTTTTCATGCCCATCTTGGAACGCATAAAGTCCACCCCGTTTCTATTCATCTGTTTCATCACCTTCATCCTCACCATGTTCTCTTTAGACTGCACTGTTGACAAACCCATGCTCCTATACCTGAAAGTTGAACGTTTTACAAAACATTAGAATAATAATTACTAGAAGTGGCAAATAGACTTGCATGCTTGTGCATTAATATATGATTTAAGTTCAACTTTTTTAATACAGAATTTAGTAGCTTCTATGGGTTCTAAGGATTAAAAGTATACTTTAAACAACTTTCGGCCTTCATTTGACCCGTTGCCTTTTTCAGTTAAAATTTACTGTATCTTTTAATGATATGACCCATTAGTTATAGATCAAGCATAACTCGAATGGACCCATTCCTAAGTAACTGAATCAAAATTGGCCAATAACTACTGACATCAAATGCACTATTGTGTGAGATCAAATTTGAAATATTGTAAATAATGTTGATGTCAATTACATTTTTATCCCATAATTTCTTGAAGATTAAGAGCGGGTGGAGCGACATATCTAGTGAAAACTTATGGGATCTGGGCTTACCTTGCAGCCAATAAAGCTGTCATGGGAACTCCAGTTGCAGATGGGCTTGGTCTCTGACGATAATAACGTAAATATTCCCTTGAGCCAATTGCTTTGGTTGATATCGTATCATCGCTTCTTGTAGTGATAATGAGCTCAGCGCCACCACTCCCAAGTTCTATAGCATTACTTGTCCCATCCCCTGAAACGAGCTGCTTCCCATTTGCATCCACATAACTACGATATATTGAAAAAACTCATAAGTATAATAGAAATACTAACAGTTGAATTTATGAGAAAGTATTTATTTCATTGACATGTTTTCTAAAGTGGAAGTCAATGGTTCGAATATAATGAGGAGAAAATTAATCCCTTTGTGGCCTCGGAGGTTCACTTGAGCCGACTCCAGGCTCTAAAAGGGTAGTTTCGCGGGAATTAGTTGGCTCACAATATCGAGTCCGAAGACAGGTAAATCAAAAGAAAAAAATTACTAATTATCCTACTACGTGATATATAAAATATTTAATAAATCTATTCTCTTCATAAGATTTCGATAATACTCTATACATAACTTATAAAACAGAAAAAAGAAAAATGATATATATTTAGAAAAACATAATGTCTAAGCCTCGTGCGTGCACGGGTATTAAAACTAGTTAGAGAGAACAAAAATTAGCTCAATCAGGTATGAAAATCAAATAAACTGAATTCTCTATCAGAGGACATGAATTATTTTAAATTGATCAAATTTCTATAGATATTAATAAGATAATAAATGATGCATAATGCTGATTTTTATCAAGTATACAGCATTTAAATCTTTAACCTTGAGATACTTATTACGAATTAAGTGACGCTGATTATTATAAGCAGCTAAATAGACGGGGTTGGGTAACAGGTTAAATAGGGCTAACCAAGTCCTTTGTGTATGGGTCAAAAGGGGACAATCAGGTAGACCCACAAACACTTTGTCTACAGTTATATATATATTGAATCACAAAATGACTCATTACAAAATATTTGAATATTTGAATTTAACAAGCTACAGGTTGTATGGTTTATGTCTTAATTGGTTTGACCCAATCCCTATTTAGCTATGTTTTTTTCAATTTGAAATATTTGAGATAATATAACATCTCAAATCGACCCTCTCATTAATCATCACCAAAGAAAGTATCAAATTATAGAATGCTATTTTATCTGAAAGCCATGCTCCTAGAAGACAGACATTAAGTATTTACCTTAAGTCCAAGATATGTCAGAAAGCCAGTTGGATCTTTCAGATACTCGATGTCAGGTACAAAAAATCCATGATGCTTGTGCAAATGAACCATACAGCTTTCAATAGTCTTATGCTCTTTATCACACATAAAGCAACATGTTGGATCCAGCTCTTCCTCATCTTCATCCATATCCTCACCACTATCCTCATCAGTATCAGGTGATTCATTCACTTCCATATGAGCAGAAGACGATCCCATTTCACCAACCAAGTCATCGTTCTCAGTAACCTCAACCCATTCATCACTTCCGTCACTTTCATCATCATATTCCTCTTGAGCGGGCTTTTTCACAATGCGGGCTACAAGTGGCTTTATTACTGCATTGTCCTCGTCTTCCTGACCAGTCTGAGAAACCCGCATTGTGTGAGTTCGAGATTTTAGATGCTGAGCATGAGCTTTAGCACTTCTATACCCTTTGCCACATAGGCGACAGGTGTAAGTCATAGCGGGGCCATTCAGCTTACTTTTTTCTTCGGCAAGTGAGGCCTGTCTGGCTAAGAAGAGAGCTTCAGTCACTCCTGGAACCCCTGCAATCTGATTTTTGAAACATGTTAATAAACTATAAGACATGTTTTTTTTTTTAACAAAAAACACATTATTATGTAGAAAGGAAGACCTTATGTCAAATAATAGTAAAAGCCTCTCAGATTACACTGAAATAGGGTAAATAGGTCACTGAAATCTACCCCCAGAAAAACAGTTTTGTTGTCTGGTCTGGTTATCCAGAACTGATTGAAAGTACACGGATATAACAAAAACACAATGTATTTAAAATGAGTAGCTATTGTGACTTCGGACAATTAGTTCGAAGACACATATCCAAACGCCCCCTCAAACATATTTCTGTATCATAAAAAGATAGGACTTGCAGAACTGTCCGAACTCCCAAATCCCATAAACAGATACATAGAAAAAACCATCTGCATGCAGTATATGATGCCTGGATCGTACCTATAATGACAGGCTTCCTTTCTTAGATTGTTCTAAAAATGCAGAACAAATTATAAGCTAAGAACAAGAAGAATAGAGTACAACATGTATCAGGGTTCATAGCTTAATAATAGAGTACAGCAGAATCTGAGACTTTCTGTTCATAGTTCTTACCATAGGTAAATGAATACAAAAAGTGAGTTTACGTGCAACAGCTATGCAAAAGCACGTTGAAAGAGGAATTATGATAGCTTGGTCCCTAACTCAAAAAAGATGCCGAAAATCGCCCCAATGTATGGGGCAACAGCTGGAAAAGCGTGTTTAAAACATACCAGCAACATCAACAGCATCATATAATGATTTATTCAAGTAGTTGTCCGAATTGTATGTCTGAGGATACCAATTTTGAAATATGTTTTAAAATATGACAGTAGAGTATGTATCTAGAGTTTTAATATGTAGCAGTTTAAGTGTGAAACTGCATCGTGTGATATGATGATACAACGCCAAGGCAGATTTTAGGCAAAATTGCATTACATAAAATGAGAATCGTGTATGCTTATATGCCTAGTCCTTTTTCACCACAATGGTCCTTTCTTTTTAAAAATATTTCGATTACAAATGCTAGAACAGTAGGACTACAAATCAACAACCAGTTTAAGCCGTGTAAACCATTATGCTAAATGTTTGGCAAAACTAGTAGTAGCACGCTCAAATGCTAAACGCAAAAACTCAGATGCTAAACGCTCACTGTCAAACATACATTCTAAACGCTACAACCTACGCGTGTACATCTCGATAAATATAATCAATAAATTCGTCTCTCCTCTGTTTATTTCCACACAGCTCGATAATTTGCATAACAACTAAAAAATTACTTTCCTAAAGAAAAAAAAACTAAAGCAAATACAAATGAAAACATTAAATCATCACAACAATTAACTAACCAATTTAAACAAATACATAACAAATTATATTTCTCAATTTAGTACCGCTTAGGTTAAGCTGAATAAAATAATATAAAGAGGTACCTTGCGTTTGAGATTGTAACGGTGCCACTCAGACTTGTAATGAAGCTTTTGATCGTTATCATCTTGGAATTCTGTGTTGCACGCGTTACAAGTTAAACCACTCATCTTTTTTTTTAAAGAATTCTTTTGAGCAAGATGAATAAGCGAAGGAGGTGGTTGTTTTTTGTTGTTATATGAAGAAAAAACACGGAATACGTCGGCTTCAAGTTTCGATTTAGGGTTTAGGGCTACAGAATATAGAATGGTCTTTTAAACCCCTCAAGGTTTTTGCTTGTGTATTATTGTATAACAATTTATATAAAACGGGCGGTAATTCGTGTCGGTGCAAATAAGCCAAGCTTTTATCAAGCACTTTGACTTGATCGAGTCAAGCTTTTATCGAGTTCAAGCCCAATAAACGAGATCAAAAGACATAACAAGCCAAGCTCGAGTTTTTCGAGCCTTTAAGAACATATCTAATTTTATTTTACATATTCATATACACAACCTTAAGGCTAGCATAAATATTATTGTAAAAACTAAATATTTGTAGAAGAATAATTTAAACCCTAATTCTCTTGAATGTGTGTATAAGTTTTTTGCTTTTGACCTCATCGCGTATTTTCTTGAATTTATTGATGAGTTTGACAATCGAATTCAATGTCTATATATAAATTTAAGCTTTTTGAGCTAAACTCAAGCCTAGATGATTAAAGCTCGTCAAACTATCAAGCCAAGCTCAAGCCCATCTTATAATTTTCGAGCCAAGCTCAAGCCCTGCCAAGCTCGAGCTTGGCTTGAATCCATTACACGCCTAGTAATTCGTGTCGGTTTGCAGGTCTAAGAACTTTGATAAGGTTGTTGGTAATAAGGAGTCATTATAATCAACTTTCTCTTCGTTACCTCAGTTCCATGTCATTTTCTCTCTCCACGACTATATCATCACCAACTTAGAGTAATAAAACAATCAACTTTAACACACAAGACAAAAGTTCCATAAAGAACACGCACCAAAAAAAGACAAAAGTGCTTGATCTGGGCCTTTGATTTCAAATTAAATCCTACGGTAGAGATATAATTAAAAGGGGCATTTTCGTAATTTCATGATCCCACTAATACAATCTACAGGGTCGGTTTCTTTCCCTTTCATTTCCACCACCCCTTTCTCTTTCATGATCCCACTAACCCTTGCTCCACCTTCATGGTCTAGATCTCCGGCGAATCTTCGATCGTCCACCTCCGATAGACATCGATCCACCACCGCCGCCGTCATCATCATCTAGTCCCACTCAAAAAAGGCCTCAAAATCCGCTAAAATTGTCTAATAAATTATAATGACTTATTTTAATTTCATTTTATTTTTTAAATTTATAGCCAAAGTTTACTCCGAAGCCACCGTCTCGTCGGAAATTAATTTTGCCTAAAAGGTACGCTCAATTTTGGATTATTTTCTGTTGTTTTTATGTTATTTTATAGTAGTAAATGATTATCATATTAATTATCATGAAGAACTGTTAACAATTTGATTATACCAGGCTCAAAGTTTCGCGTTAACCCCACTAAATTAGTAATGAAACCATATATCCTTCTAATTAGTTGTAAGTGGGCCTATTGTTTATGCAAAATCAGGTTTTAAAAACTCAGTTCGATGATTTGTGAATTCAATAAAAAAATTATGGGTTGTGTATGCATCTAAATATCACTTTGATATAAAAGAGGTAAAAATCACATGTAACATATACATACTTTGATCATTCTGTAAAAGTCTGATATGACATTGACATGATACACGCTTCTTATAACATATCAGTCTGCCATCTTGTTAAGGGCTCACACATCACTTTCCATATAGTGTCAAACTAGTTTTTTCAGTAATTTGTAGTTTAAAGATTAGTGGTGTAATAATACTCATGTTTGTTGCATATTTGTCTATAAAGCCTTATGAGATTCGGCCTGACGTTTGGGTAGCTCGCGGGCTCAGTAAGGTGCTTCATAATACATACACCCAATGAGAATAATGTAAATAATCTGAGACATGTTTTCTAAGAAAATGTTACCTCATTGCAATGTGCAGACTGATTTTATCCATGTAACTTCCATAACAGGTGGATTATCTTATTCCATATGCTTCCCCAAGGTGATTGGCACTGTCCAGATTGCGTGTGCAAACATTGTGAAAAAGTTGGTTGGTATAGGACCAAGTCCGGTGGTAGAACTAAAAGTCCACTTCTTACATGCCGCCTGTGTGTGAAAAAATGTAATAGTACTCTCTTAAAAGGATATTTTTATTCTTTTTTTCCTTATAAGCTTGAGATATTTGATTAACCAACAGTTGCTTGAACTAATCATACTTTCCTTGCAGATCATAAATCATGCAGTTCAGAGATAGATGACACACTTGTTACATCTAATGGTCTGAACTTCTCTTTCTGTGGGCAGAATTGCCGAGAGGTATCAAAGTTCTCTATTGTGTGGATCTAAATATAGGTAAAAGAATATAAATGTTGTCATCATTGAGACTTGGAATTGAGACTCTAAAGGCTGAAAACAAAATCAGTGAAAGATTGTTTTAGGTGTAGATATAAGAAATAGGAGAGGGAGATGTTTTGGACTGAAGCTTCTCGAAACAAATACTTGTCCAAGGAAAGCTATGGTTGTGATAAAAATAACAATAGACCAACTGATATGTTTAGACAATAGATCCGTCTGATATACTTGATAATAACTGATCGTCATCTGTAAGATTCCTTGAATGATGTAGCTATTTTAACCATGACCTCCTACGTACTCTTGCAGTTATATAGCCGCATACAGAAACTTCTATGGATCAAGCATGACTTGGGTTCGGGATTTTCTTGGTCTCTTATCCATCGATCTGATCCATTACCAGATGTGTCCTCCGTAAATTATTCTCGGAGAGTAGAATGCAATTCTAAACTGGCTATCGCCTTGTTGGTCATGGATGAGTGTTTTCTGCCTATTGTCGACACGAGAATTGGGATCACTCTATTTCATAATGTTGTGTACAATTGTGGGTAAGATGTATGAAGTGTATTTAGTAGTAGGACAGTAGTAGATGTAGCGTATTTAAGCAGTTACTCATAAAGTATATGTATCTGATGAATTTTTTATAATTTTTGTTTTATTTTAGGTGTTCGTAAGGGTATGTTGTTTTGGAGCAGGTTGTGAAGAATAATATGCCGGATTTGTTGTCGGACGTTGTTAATAAGAAAAGGCGTCAGACTAAGCTTCCAAAGTTAAAGGCGTTAGCTGATGTGACTGATAAGCCGGTTGTTGGTGTTGTTTTAGAGCCGGCAGTTAAGCCGGTTCTTGAAATTCAAACAGAATCACATAAGATTCAAACATAATCACATGAGATTCAAAGAGAATCATATGTGATTCTAACAGAATCACATGTGATTCTAACAGAATGACATGTGATTCATGAATATAGAAAAATCAGTATTGGTAGTTTAGTTGGTAAAAGTGTTGGTTAGCATCTTATGTAATGGCCAGTATTAGTCTCAATTGTAAACAGTTTAAGTGAATAATATAAGTTTAGCATCTTTGAAAATATATCTTTTTATGGTAAACAGTTTAAAAATCACATGTGATTTCACCAGAATCACGTGTGATTTCACTAGAATCGCATGTGATATTGGTAAGAATCACATGTGATTTTTGATAGTAATATCAAATTTATCTTTATATGTTTGTTATTCAAGTAAATCAAATGTTCTTTATTTATATTGTTTTCTTTTGCCCTAATTTTTTTGAAAGGCCATATATATATAAATTTATACTATACGAATAAAAAACAAACAAACTAATGATCCACAAAAAGATACATAAGAAGAGGACCTAGAAACAATCTAAAAAGCAAAGCCTAGAAACAAAACAACCTAAGACAAACAACACCAACAACGCTAAACTTCTACATGTGATTCGTACATGAATCACATGTGATTTGCGCATGAATTACATGTGTTTTGCGGTACCTTTATACTTGAGTTTATAATATTTTAATTACACATCACATGGTTTGTATTCTATACATTTTTATGAATTTGGAGTATTGTGTTATGTCTTCAACTCAAACATAATATAAATAACAAAGAATGTAGCACTCAATAACAAAAGTTTCAAACACAAATTACATGTGATTTACACCCCAATCACATGTGATTTACACACGAATCACATGTGATTCTGATAAAAGAATCTTACAATAAACTAAAGAAACAATTCCAGAGCAAAATCACATGTAATTCACCAGAATCACATGTAATTTCATTTATTAATAATGAAACAATTCCAGAGCAAAATCACATGTGATTCACCAAAATCACATGTGATTTCATTCATTAATAACAAAACAACTACATAGCAAAATCACATGTGATTCACTAAAATCACATGTGATTTTCATTCATTAATAACATAAGAAATCTAAAGCATCTGGATCTGCAACTTCTTTCATAACATCTTCTTTGTTCAGATCGATGTGTTTAATCACTTCTATATCATCATCTAAATGATTCTCATCTATTTTCTAGCGAGGTTTGTTGTTTTACGGCGAATTTATTTGTTTTTCGGCGATGGTTGTTCTTATTTCGGCGATGGTTGATCTACCAGGTGTTTCATTATGCTCGTATAAAGTTGTATAGGAATTCCTTGTATATGAGGCTCTAAATATAGATGATGAGGCTCTAAATATATTGAGGCTCTAAATATGAGGAATTCCTTGTATTTGAGGCTCTAAATATATTGATCCACAAGGTGTTTCATTATGCTCGTATAAAGTTGTTCTTGGTGTTTTCATACAATCTGTATATCAAAAAATAGAATCACATGAGATTTGATCAATAAACAGAATCACATGAGACACATGATAATATAACAACTGAATCACATGTGTATTCACATATGCTAATTTGGTTCAATCTATAACATCTAAAAGAGAACACTAGAATCACATGTGATTGACCATAATCACATTTGATTTACCATAATCACATGTGGTTCATTCCTTCTTAAATGAATACCATATCTGATTTCTTTCAATCTATTCTATTTTTCTTATAAAAAACCATTACAACACACTAGAATCACATGTGATTTTGATTTCTTTTATCACACAACAATATAACACTAGAATCACATGTGATTTGTCCTTTTTATATCAAAAGTTTATTATTTGAATCAGTATATAAATAACAGAATCACATGTGATTTTTTATAACAAAACAATACAACACCAGAATCACATGTAATTTGCCCTTTTTAATATCAAAATAGTATCATTTGATTCATTTTAAAACAACAAGGAAAAATCACATGTGATTTCAATTTTTCAATAACAAAACACTAGAAAACCAGAATCACGTGTGATTTTACTTGTAATATCTTCAAAAACATCTTCCAGATCTGAAACTTCTGTATCTGATTCATTCTTATTCTCGATCTGTTTTTGAAATTTTATAACATCGAATAACTTATTTTAAGCATTTTAATGAATAATAGATCTTAGTTACTATGTTGAGACGATGATTATGTGATTCCGGTGATCGGTTTGTAATTTTTGGTGATTGATTGTAATTTCTGGTGATTGATTTGGGATTTTTCCAGCAAATTGACGATGGTTTATGTGATTTACAGTAACTGACGGTGGTTTGGTGTGAATTCCGGTGATTTAGAGTAATTGCATGAAGTCCGGCGGTGGTTTTTATGTTTTCCGACGAGTTTTTAGTTTTTCCGGCGGGGTGAATTTGTTAAGTCGGGTGTGTGTGTTTTTTGATAAGAGAGAAACTAAAATTTAATGAGGGGTGGGTGGGTTTTTTTAGGTTTTATATATGGTAGAGGTTTTAATATTAGCCATTGGATTAAGATGAAATAAAGGGCCAAGATCATTTGGTTTGTTCTTTGTTTAGAATGTGTTCTAGAGGGATCTCACCTCTAACACACAAATATACCTCACTTACATACAAATATACCCCACGTAAACAAATTAAACTAGTCACATAACTCACCTTTCACCAATGAAGACTCGTCCACAAGTCGGTCATTGGGTCTTAAGAATGACCGAGTTCTCCCATTTTCATCCCCAAGAATCACGTGACATGAGTCATGTTAATAGGGAAGGATGGGTTATTGCATGTCACCTAGGCACAAGAAGCATTGTGGCAACCTTTTAACCAGTAGTCTCAGTAATTGATTACCCTAGTCTTGAACGTAAACCATTTAACACGTTTATTTAAATGGGTTGGTGGTTAAACTTTTTTATACGGGTTAAGAATGTTAAATGGCTTTGCAAGTTGACTTGTTTAACAGACTTAACCTTATAATCCATTTAATAAAATATCTCGTTAGTATCGGTGATTCAGAGTCGTATTTTATTTTTTAATTCAAAAAAATAATAGTAAACAGGTTGGTGGATTGACCCGTTTAAACAACCTCGAACTAGAACACGACCTGTTTAATAAACATGTTACATAGGTCGACTTGAACATGACCTTTTTACACTCAACACTCAACACTAACCTGTTTGTTTTCATATCGATCTTGGGTCATGTTTCTTGTCTTAACAGAAATTGCCACAACACTTACTTATAGTTACGAAAACTTGTCCACATAATAACAACATAGAAAAGTAAATGGTATACGAATATTATTCCTATCATGAAATGCGCGTCGACTCTACACTAATTAAAATACGAGTCATCACCTAGTGCATTTGATGAGCATTTGTAAATCGGTGAAAATTGCTCACATAATTTTTTGACATAACTTCATTAAAGTCATATACATTTTATATCTATACGAGTATTTAAGAAAACGCGCTTTTAATGACATCTAGCATATTTATGCATTGCATAAAGAGAAACATTAACTCTCGAGAATGCTCAGGAACATTGACTATGTGTACTGGAAATTGACAAAATGTCCAAAGGCATTACACGGGAAACTCAAAAGTGGTGATTATAAATAGCCAACTATAATATTTAAAGTTGTTGCATCATACGATTTGTAGATTTTACATGCATATTTTGGTGTTTTGGAGGCATATAATGGCCTCATTGTTCTATATACTTCAAATTTACTTGATGATCTTGTTGACATCCGGTAACTCCATTTGTAGTAAGTCGAATGTTTTAATATGACAAAAGTTACTGGGATTTATCTTTAGTGTACTAATTTTATCAGATCAATTTTCATTCTAAGAGATGAAAAAATTATAATGTTTAGAGAGTTCAAGGAAGTGCAAGAAAAGATGTTAAACGAGCTTTTAGAGCCATTTAGTGTCATTAGGCAATTGTACAACAACCAAAATGTGTTTATCAAGTCAACACGTTACAAAGAACTAAGTATTGTTACATCATATTACATAACAAGATACTAAAAGATCAATAATTAGCGATTAGTGAGTTTACTGACTTATACGTTAGTCCGCAACTAAATATGCGACGTATTTGGTACAAGAGTGTGGAAAACTAGAAGGGGGTTGAATAGTTTTACCTATTAAGATTGTATTTTAAAAATTATAGTTTGAGTTTATGTGAAGTTGATGATATTGATTAATGTACTAGATAAGAAATAAATATAAAGTGCAAGTAAAAAGAAAGAGTAAGTAAATATAGAACTGAGACACAAGCGTTTATAGTGGTTCGGCTACAATGACACCTTCCTTGCCCTACTCCACTCCCCGAGTCTCCTACTCGAGAGTTCGTAAACACTAGTCACCAATCTCCTTCAACCGGCAGAGAAGCCTCACAACGTCGCTTACACCTTTTAACGGTACAAAGCTAAATAATGGGTTCTAACAAAGGTAGAACCAACCCAATGCAATCAACTTCTTTTTACAAGGATGAAGAATGAATCTACAATGACTAAATGAGGATTGGGTAGTTTGTGTATATATAAAAAAGGTGGTGAAGTATACACTAGTAAGTATGTATGTATAAAAATGTGGTGAAGTATTGGGTAGTTTGTGTATGCATGCATGCAACATAACGCAAGCTTGGAAAATTTACATAAAAATTGTAAAACGTATGCAAATGACTTATAAATTATGCTCCTGAGGATGATAATGTACTAGTTGAATGTAGACTAAACATAGTCTAGAGTCGTGATACGTTCAAAGTTGTTTCACAATACGCGGGATAACCTAACGGTTATACGTTAATTCAAGTATTCACGTTTTCAAAGTAAAATGTTTCAAGTTAATATGTTAACCTGGAAAATTGTGAGTTGTGACAAATAGATTCTGTTTTGGTACCCAAAAAATAACCCCACAACCATTTCCCTCGCAATTTCATTTTTCGTAACAATGCTCAAATATGAATAATTTTTACCATCTAATTGAACACTAATGGATTGCAACGAATCATCCTTACGAGCAACCATGATTACAAAATAGCAAGTCAATGAAATACAAAACCCTAATACGAACAACCAAATAATCAAAAAAAAACAAACCCTAATAACGAATCCCGAAAGCAGGTGATAAGCAAATAACTGTCGAGACAAATAAAAAAATCAAAGAAAAGCATACTAACTAATTACTAAATATATACATTTGTTGTAGTGCTTCCCCACACACATGTCCTATAGTAACATTTTTTATATTAAAATAATAATATAATAACGTTAATGAACAGTAACTGTAATTTTTTAATCTAACCTCCTTTGTCTCACTGCAATACTTATATTAAATGATAATGAAACACGTAGATTTTACTAAATGATACGTGTCACACACACAAAACACAAATAAAAAACACATTCAAGATCGGTAACCATCTCTATATTCTTCCTCACTCCTCCCACCAAACACATAGTCTCCTTCATTATTCTTTTTTCTAAATCTTCTTCCCACCGACACACCTATAACATCCAAACATCCATATACCAATATATTTTATTAACTTCAAAATGAATTAATAGAAGATTGTTATAAAATAGTGGTATAAGGGCGGTGGGTTTTATTTATCTGATTATAAAACAAGTGGCCTTGACTCATCAAATCCCACCGATTCTATCTTCACCCACAAATTCCTAAACCTTCAATCATCTCCTTCATCACTTTCATCTCTTCTTTCTCTCTCTTACCTAAAACACACACACCCTAACACAAAGAAGGTAAAAGTTGAGAAAACACGCCCCACAAGGGATTTTCGACGGACAGGAAATGATTTTGGGGGTGTTTCGATTAGTTATAGTTGATGAAGAGATAACCTTTATAATTGAGCGGTTTTGAAAAATTTTTGTTTTTGATATCTGACCAAGCAAAAAGATTAGAGTTGGATTTGTTCAAGGGTTGTTGCTCAGGAGGTTACTAATGCCGCATATCTCTTTATCATTCGTTTACATGTTAATCTCACGAGGTAAATATTTCTCATTTTTTGTTTATATGATTGGTTAGTTATTATTAGGTGATTGAATTATTGAAAATTGTGATTATTGGCTTAATTAAGTGATAATTTTGCATGGCTATCCTTTAGCTGATAAGGTCAGTTTTGATGGCAGCTAATAAAAAAATGTGAACAAATAGGTAGTTACAATAAGCATTTCCAGACACCCCTAAAATGAAGGTTTTATTGAGTATATTTGTTTTGTTGATGGATTTCGTTTAGTTTTAGTATGTTGACTAAATTTAAATATTTAGAAGGAGTTGCTTTGAAGTATCTTCAGAACAACGACCATATCCCTCTCTCTAAAAGTAGGTCACGCATCCCCCTCTCTCTAAAAATACGATCAGCCACGCGTCTGTGAATCATCCAGCCACCTTCTCCGACCACAAGTTCTCGTTAAGTAAGTTTATCAACCTTAAATTGCTTTATATATAGTGTTTTTTGTTGCTTCTGCATTTTAGGGGATAAGTATTAACTTTTGCATTTTAATATTTGGGGATTTCTATAGATTAAGGTTTAAGGGGTGTTTATTTAACCTTATTTGAGCCTTTTGAGCTTAACTAATTTTGGCTTATATTACATAAGCCCAAATTTGCCACCTAAAAAAAGCTATTTTTAGGCTATTTGTTGGATCGTCTTTCACACTCCTTTTTTAGAGTGGCTATTTTTTTAGCAATTTTTGTCATATGAGATATGTTATTAAGTTTTATTTTGTTTTTTAAGTGATTATTTAATTGATAATGCAGATGTCGGGTGGTGGAACTCAGAATAGTTTACGCAAAGCTATCAGTGCGATTATGGACAACAACACTGTTAACTTAGCCAAGGTTAGTAGTGACTAGAAGGTATGAAAATATATTTTTTGGCATTCAGTTTAGAAGTTGAGATACCTTATGCGATTTGGTTGCGTTAATTTATTTTATTTGGTTTGGACTGTGTGGGATAGGTTCAGGACATTTGATAAAAATATATTATACCATTACAACTACAAGAATTATTTACTTTCAGGACATTTGATAAAAAAAATATTTTACCATTACAACTACAAGAATTATTCACCATATTTTGATTAAGGTTTAACCTAATGCATCGATAAGTTTTTTCCAAATAAAAACGAAAATTCTACCCAAAGAAATGTAACAAACAATAATGGTTTGGTTTGATTACAGAATGTAAGTGGTGTGGCTTTATTGTTATAGTAGAGTAATTCATATGTTTTGCTCCCCAATTAATTGCAGAGCAGAAAGCAAGAATATAAAGGCAAGATGGAATTGTTGCAGAGCTAAAGGCGAAAACATAAATGCCGCAAGCAGCCATGGTTTAGCAAAATGATGAATTTTCGTGTAGTTATAGCTTTGTATGTTTATACTAGTAGTTACTTCTTGCGTCGGTTAATGATGTGCCAGTTATGGCTGCAGCTGCTGGATCTGCAGATAGTAATCAAGAATCCCAGGTACGTTTCTTTCTAGTCTATACTATCATGTATTAGAATGCTTAAAAATCGAACATACACATCGAAGTGGGTATAAAGTAGTAGGCTATTTGAAATTGCTTTAAGCAAAGCAATATGAAAGCACATTACTTCATGTTGTTTGGCGTATGCAAGTTAAGATGAATATCAGCGACATAGGCCATAGAAACCAACAGATCTACTAACTTAACGCGATCCTTTAGAATATCAACATATTTTACATATATTTGTGAAGAAGCTCGAATATAATTGGGTGTAGTTTAGATGCATTATCATGTATTGTTAATGAAATGCAAGTACATTGTAGTTGATATTTTTTGTTTATGTGCAGGTAGACCATTTGTCGATCCGAATAGCACGGCGCCATTCGTATTCACGTTGATTAAACCGGGTGATTATCGGGCTCAAGTCGAATCTGCGGTTCTTGCTACCACCATCAACACATGTTCTTCCACTTCAAGTGATAGATGCTATCGATCCACCTTTACCTCCCGTAAATGCTAGAGCATGCTAAGAGTCCAACAAAGGTGGTGGTTTATTGGAATCCGTTCAGCGCAGAGTTTGGATACGACTTTGTTGCTTTTTGACAGTGGTACATACTAATTACATACTCTCAGTCCGACCAGCAAATCACAAGCATTTTGGACAACATGAAACTCCTTTAAAATAATCACATAAACATAAATGCATAAAAAAATAAGGCATCCCAAACACCACCTTAAAAGCCAATGTTTGGGATTGTTTAAGTGAGTATCAGCTTAAATTTAGAGTTTTTGAGCAGGTTTTAATGTTCTAATAAAATAAGACAGTTTAGATACGCAGGTTTTGTTTTATAACTTTTAAAAGAGTCGGAGTTGTCAAAAGGTATGCTACGCATTATAGAGTCACTTGAGGATGTGACAAAACCCTCATAGGGAAAATTTCTTCGATCATCGGACAGTAAAAGTATTCGTTTTTCAACTCAGAGTAATCCTCGTTTTTCAACTCAGATGGAACATGAACAACCTGTTTTTGAAAATCATACGAATTTTTTGCCTTGTTGTCATTCAATAATCAGACATCATTCAATCTCGGGTTAAATAACTATGTCCATTTTTTAGACAAATACTTGCAAATGATTACTCTAACTTGAAGTTGCAACAAGCATTTAAATACTTATCCAAACACCCCTTTGATGTTTCCATGTCTCTTAAAGGTTGTAAAATATCCATGAAGCCACTTTTCAAATCAACGTATTTGTATTATAGAGTTTTATGGGTTTATAGCAATAATGTACTTGTTGTATTGGTTCACAAAGCCGACTTAGACCCATTAGTATCGATAACTTTGTATATCGTATATAACTACTGTTTTAGGCTCGCATTGCTACTGTAAAAGCTTACGTTTCCGTATGTGTTTCTAAGAGAAAATGAGCTTAACGATGCCTTGGCAATTTTATATACTTTTTACCTTCTTTGTGGATTTTTTTCTTTACAGGTGCTACTTCACGTGTTATGCTGGAATTTTGCGGCTATCTAGCTTTAATTATTATGGGTGAGTTTTTATTACTATTTCTACTCCATAATTATGAACTGTCCTTTTTTCGAGTCTGATTTGTGTTCATGCCCCCCCTAATGAATAACGTAACTGAGCCTTTGCTTTACAATTTTCTTTTATTGTATTATTGTGTCTGCCATCATATAATGCTCTATTTTCGAAATATTTTATTTCAATTGGATTTGCTATAACAGATTATAAGTTGCATTCGTCTAGCCATTTACAATACAATTTGAGTAACCTTCGACCCATAGGACCTGTTTACTTTTAGGGGACGTTTGGTATGATGGAATGGAAAGGTGAGAAGTAGAATGAAAAAGATTTCCTTAGTTTGGTACATCAAAAAATGAGAATAGAGAATTAAAATATGATTCTCTGGAAAGCAAATTAATTCTTTTAAAAAAATGGAGAATGATGAGAATCACCAACTTGAGAATAAAAAAACTATGTAAAAAAAAGAGACAAATAATGTGTGTGGCATATGCTTTTCATTTACGTTGTTGTTCGTTAAAAAATTAAAAAAAAAATAAAAAAAATTCGTACTTTTAAAAATCTTAATTGTTTTAAATAAATTTAATTTTTTTTCGTACTTTTTAAATTTAACAAAAAATTAAGAAAAAATAAAAAGTTAAAACTTTTTACGTTTTACTTTGATTTTTTTACTTTTTTATTTTTTCTGAACTTTAAAAAAATTAAAATATAAAAAGTATGAAAAAAAAAATAATTTTTTTATAAAATAAAGATTTTAAAAAGTTTGAATTTTTTTTCAAAATTTTTGTAAATTTTTTTAAAATTTTACGAAAAATATTTTTTTAAATATAAAAAGTACAAAAAAGATTTAATTTTTTTTTAAATTTAAGATTTTACAAAGTAAATTTTTAAAAAAAACATGATATTCCTCACATTGATTCTGCAATTGGTACCAAACATATGAATATATCCTCTTTCTTGGGACCTATTCTCTTTCTTTACGATTATATTCTTTACTTCATTTCCATTCTTTGCGATTCAGTCGTACCAAACGTCCCCTTAAGGCAGAAATATTTCAGCTTATATATTTAATCTGTAAGCATGATGACTTTCGTTGGAATATATAAGCTATGGAGTAATAAGCATAGTGCCTAAACTAGATGAAGACCAGTGTGCTATCTAAGCACTAGAAAATTGTTATTGGCGATATTTTCGTATTAGGGGATGGGAAGTGTTGAAGTCAGTGTGCTATCTAAGCACTAGAAAGCCCATGTACTAATATGGAAGCTTACATTCATTGGCATTATAGTTGACGTGACTAAAAGAATACCATAAGTAGGAAGTAGCTCAATCTTTAATACATACCAATACCATTAGTAGAAGCATATAATACAATGAGTGTTCAAGGGAATAGAATTCCATTTAACACGGAGAAACGCTGGAGGCATACCTTTTCATGAAGTGCCGATATTTGCTCCAACATCAATTGTGTCTACAGAAACTAGAACTATCGTCAATTCCACTAGAACTTTGTCAATGGACTAAAAAGAGAGTTAAAATTTTTTCACATAGGTTATAATATGTTTATGCGTGCATAACTTTATCGACTATAATCAGAATCCGTTCACATATTCAAAATTAGAATTGGCAGGTTGTGAGCTTGGTCATCTCTAAAACTTTATAAGTCGGTAGTCGGTAGGATGACGACAATGAGAATGTATTCAAACCGTTACCTAACCTCCCAAATAAATTCTTCGTATTTGCTTAAACGTTTCATTGGTTCGCCTGATTGATGATCCAACGTTTTCACTAACTTAAATTGTCGTCTATTCAGTTACATTTATCACAAAAATTTCCTTTCGATCATACTTTCCTGAGGTATTGTTCCTTATTTCAGGATTTATTTTATTGTTTGGCAGTTTCTATATTATAATCAAGAGTAGACAAATCTAATTATGCCAGAAGTTAGAGTTTATGAGTTCGATAAGTTATCTTACTGCACCTACGGCTCCATGTTAAAGGATAACACCAGCTAAGGCAATTCTCAGTGCTAAGTTATAGAAGTTGTTAAAAGAGTAAAAACTGACACCGCACACTATTACCATAAAACAGATATATATGATTGGTCGACCATCAGACAGGCAGTTTGGTGGCGGTTGAGATTTTGCAGGAGGTGAAAGGCATGTTACGGTTTTTTTTTGCCGGTGAGAGATATCAGTCGGACGAAAGGTATGTTCCCTCAAGTACCACCATTTATGAACTAATTAAGCAAACCTTAGTTTTTAAAATGTGTTTCTATTGTAATACCACTTCCAAAAAAAATGCTATTGTATATATGCGTGTCATCATCCAGAAACATACATTATATTGTTTGATGAGAATAATAAAACCAATAAAGTTAGATCTATATATGAAAAAGAAGAGTTCCTTTCTTCTTTCCTCATTGCATTACTTCCCCATATCACTGTGAAAACATCCTTTGTTGTCACAAGAACACAACTTCTACTAACTTTTTAGGAGAAAATCTGATACTAAATCATAAGACAATGATTATAATTGGAAACCACAAGTTTCTAGATAATGCAATAGAAAACTACAAATAATATTAAGCCGTGTACTTTTCTATAAGTTTGAGAAGTTCACGCTTTGCGACATATCAAAAAGCCGAAAATGTTTATTCTTTATAGGTTACGTAACCCAAATTTGCACATTCATGCATGTCACTTATACTTAGGAGGTATTGGCAATATCATTTATTGATCTTTCCATGTTTCACCTGGCAAAGAGATACTTTAAACATAGCTATGAGTGCTAAGAGCTATGTGTCACACCCCCAAATCGGGTCGCAGCGGAAATAGATAATCCGAGGGAGTGACGTTATGAATATCTCAAACACCAGCGCAAGAGAACGACCACTATATGGACGTTTTGAAAATAAACACTGTTGTATAATTATAAAATAGTTAAATCATTACAATACTCCAAAAGTAATACGTTAAAAATGCGGAAGTTAAAAAGATGTTTAAAGTACAACGGTATTTAAATGATAGACATAAGTTTTCTTGAAAAGTGAAGTCATAATACACGTAGACTCCATGAAGCACATCAAGGGAAATCCAGTTAAGCACCTGAAAACATGCTTAAAACGTCAACATAAAGTTGGTGAATTCGTAGGTTTAAGTATTTCAAAAGTATGGACCACAAGATTTGTAAATGTGCGACTATTGTAACACATACAATATCACAAAAGGTATTTACGTTACACTAAACTCATGACACCGAAGCTAGACATAGTATGTAGCACACTTGATGCTAAGAAAGGCTTGCCCTTACAGGTGTCCAACCAAAGACCACCTACAGTTCGACATGGTATACGTCCGTTTGACCGGTACTACACCGTGAGTACCCAATACAAGTAAGAATTACCAAACCCGATAACATTCGCGCTTACATTTAGTAATTAACGGTTCATGAATACGGGCAATAGTGGTTTAGCGATAACTTAGGCAACAGGTAAACATGTAAGAGTAAAGTAAGTAATTGTGTCCACAGTTTTAAAAGCAAACAATGTTCTCACCCCAAAGTTGTAAATGATTGTAAAAATAGTAAAAACATGGGCTACGAACTCACCTTAAGCAAATGGTGAGCAACGAAATAATCAACGTGTGAAGTAACGAGCACAAGGTCCTAACCGTGACCTATATAATAGTGACGTGCTTTAGAAGCGAGAATAGCATATCGAAACGTTGAATAAGACTTTTATAGAAGTATATATCATCCACTTACGTTTGTGTCTTAGTTTATTTAATAAAAACGTGTCTTAACGAAAATATAAGATTTTTAGTTAGGTTATGACATTTATACAAAAATTACCATTTTGGGAAAGTTTTTAACATCGCCTAAATATATATAACCGACACATTATCTTTTGCTAAGGCTTTTTAAGACTCAATCGGACTCGAAAACACTCGAAAATCCATTTTCTTATTTCAATAAGCACTTAAATTGTTTATAATGTCTCTAAAATGATTTTACTTTCTCATGGAATAACTCCGTCGTTTTTTACTTTTAAGCTTAAAGAAAATTCGCTATCTTTAGTAATAATTCATTCCGTACAAGTTTTCTTTTATACACTTTGGCCAAATCGGACCCGAAAGGGGTCAAAAACTTGATTTAAAATCGGGACAGAATGTCCGTAATTTGTTAAAAAGCTGTCAAAATCATTTGTTTTCCGTCAATCTTAAATTGGCCATATCTCCTTCGTTATAACTCCGTTTTTCACGTTCTTTATTTCCAAATTTGTCTATGAAACATATACTATCCAAATTTTAAATTTTTATCTGGTCAAAACGTTTTTACGACACTCAAAACCTACAAAACAATTTCGGACAACAACATGTCCTATCAAAACTTAGCCGAAAACACCACAATCTTCCTAAGGGCCCAATCTATCCTATCGCCATTCACGACTAAATCCAACAATAAAAACCATCTCAAAGACTAACCTAACCCCATCGTCTCATTTACCAAACGCTACTTTTAACACTCTACACTTCAACCTCAAAAGTACGCCAAAATGCAAGTTTATAGATAAAGTTTCAAAATTTAACAACGAGTTGTACAACCTTATTTATATTAGTGTTTTTGTTACAAAAAGTGACCTCAAACGTGGATGACATAGTTTTTAAAAAGAATAGAAGATGGTAAGTGAACGAGTAGAAGAAAAGTTCACCCAAACGAAGGAAACAACGATACTTACTTGTATGAGAAAAAATGGTAAAGAAAGTCTTGAACTTTAACCCAAATAACAATAAACACAACCTGGAATCACCAAAGGATGAACCTAAAAACACTTGGAATAAACCAAAATCAACAAACCGTCTTCAAATCTTGAATAAATGAGCAACAAACACCAAACCAAAGGTGGTGTTTGTTTGGTTTCGGACGATGCAAGAGAAAGAGAAAGGAGAAGAGAGATTTTTGCTTTGTGTGTGTTTTTAGTGAGAGAAAGGAATGGTGGAAATGAATGATAAGAAAGAATAAATAAGGACTAGGTGCACTGAATGAGAATTGAACCTAGATCCTTCCATAATGGAATCCTAGGACCAAATGTGTACCAAGGAGACATAAGGGAGAAATATGGGTTTGTGTTGGTGATGGGGGGCGGACGCACCACAAGGACATAAGGGGGGCCAAATTTGATTTTTGAACTTGATTCCTTTCCACTAGATATTTTTCCATGAAGATTTAAGATATTTAAGCTTGCTTATGATTTTATTTCAAGTAATATACGTAATACCCGAAAAATACAAAACGCGCGACTTTTCGAAATAAATCATAGAAATTTAAACATATGCTTGCAGGGTAAAAACGCGATAGTCTTTCAAAGACTACATTACATATCAACCCAGAACGCATCTGGTAACGTTTCTCAGTTATACGCGGGATAACTTCCTAGTTTTTAGTCGGGTCAACACGTAACTTATAAAAAGTCAAACTTATACACGTAAATGGAAAGATTTTGACCTGCGAATTTACGAAGTGTCACATCCTTTCCCCGTTAAAAGAGCTTTGTCCTCTAAGCTTAAGTCGTGGCATCCGGTGTCGATACGGGGTCGAAAAACAGGCGAGGGTATTTCTTTCGAAACTGGTCTTCACGTTCCCAGGTGAACTCAGGCCTTCTTCTTGAGTTCCATCAGACCTTAACGATAGGAATACGACTCTGCTTTAGACGTTTGACCTCATGGTCCATAATCTCGACGGGTTCCTCAGCAAAATAAAGCTCAATTTGGATTTCAACCAACGGGATAACAAGTGTGTCGATAGACAAACACTTCTTCAAGTTCGACACATGCAAAGTACTATGAGCTCTGCTTAGTTATTTTGGGAGTTCTAATTGATAACCAACAGTTTCAACCTTGGCAAGGATTTTAAAAGGTCTAATATATCACGGGTTCAGCTTTCCCCGTTTGTCGAAACGTATCACCCCTTTCCATGAGGACACTTTGAGCATAACCATATCTCCAACTTGAAACTCAAGAGGTTTACGCCTCGCGTTGGCGTAACTCTTCTGTCTATCGCGGGCAACTTGAATTCGGCTTTTGATCTGAATGATCTTATCGGTTGTTTCATAAACAATCTCTGGGCCAGTGAGCTAACTATCCCCAACCTCAGCCCAGCGGATAGGTGATCGACACTTATGACCATATAAAGCCTCAAAGGGTGCAACCTTAATACTGGTATGATAACTGTTGTTGTAAGAAACTTCTACCAAGGGTAAATGTTTATCCCAGCCCTTTCCGAAGTTGATCACACAGACATGTAGCATATCCTCTAGTGTTTGAATAGTCCTTTCGCTTTGACCATCTGTCTATGGATAGTAAGCTGTACTCATGTCTAGCTCAGTACCCAAAGCTTTCTGAAGTGACTGCCAAAAGTGAGAAGTGAATCTGTTGTCTCTATCGAAGATGATTGATACTAGAACTCCATGCCTCAAGACTACTTTCTTCAAAAACTGTCTTATTAGCTTCTCCATCGAGTCTGTCTCTTTCATTGGTAGGAAATGTGCAGATTTAGTGAGTCGGTCGACGATTACCCAAATTGTATCTTGACCACTCGATGTCTTGGGTAGTTTAGTGATGAAGTTCATCGTGATCTTTTCCCACTTCCATTGGGGAATCTTAGGTTGAACCAACAAACCAGATGGTTTTTGGTATTCGGACTTTACTTTGGCACATGTTAAACACTTGCTAACAAAAGTGGCAATCTCTGCCTTCATATTGGGCCACCAATATAATTTCTTGAGATCATAATACATCTTGTCTGATCCAGGATGAATTGAGTATTTAGACGTGTGTGATTCATTCATGATCAGTTCCTTCAATCCTCCAAATCGTGGCACCCAACTCCGTTTCTCAATACAGAGTGTTCCATCAGCACGTGTCTCGAACTCTTTGTTCACACCACGGATGTTTTCTTCCTTAAGGTTCTCTTCCTTTATGGCTTTAGGTTGAGCATTCAAAATCTGAGATGGGAGGTTTAAGTCGATTATCATCATGAAGGCTCAAACTTATAGCGGCTTAATCCTTTCCTTTCGGCTTAAGGCATCTGCCACCACGTTCGCCTTTCCAGGATGATAACGAATCTCGCAATCGTAATCACTCAGTAGGTCCAACCATCAGTGTTGTCTCATGTTTAACTCTTTCTGATCTAGAATGTGTTGCAAGATTTTATGATCAGTGAACACAACGCACTTCATGCCATATAAATAGTATATCCACATCTTGAGGGTGAACACTACAGCTCCTAATTCTAAGTCACGAGTCGTGTAATTCTTCTCATGAACCTTGAGTTGGCAGGATGCGTAAGCTATCACTTTTTCATTCTACATCAAAACTGCGCCTAACCCCTTGTATGAAGCATCACAATAAACCACGAAGTTTTTGCTTCATTCGGGTAGTGCCAAAATTGGCGCACTGCACAATTTCTGCTTAAGTAGATGGAATGCAGTTTCTTCCTTTTCTCCCCAGTCAAACTTCGCGCTTTTCTGAGTCAGTTTGGTCATGGGCTTAGCGATCTTCGAAAAGTCTTTGATAAATCGTCGATAATAACCGACAAGACTCAAGAATTGGCGAATCTCCGTTGGAGTCTTAGGCGATGCCCAATCCTTGATCGACTCAATCTTAGCGGGATCTACGTGAATGCCTTCACTATCGATCACGTATCCGAGAAACTGTACCTTCGAGATCCAGAATTCACACTTAGAGAATTTGGCGTACAATTCCTCCTTCTTAAGTAATTTCAGTATTAACTTAAGGTGCTCTTCATGCTCCTCTTTGTTCTTAGAGTAGATCAATATGTCATCAATGAATACTATCACGAACTTGTCTAAGTACGATTTACACACCCGATTCATCAGATCTATAAATACCGCCTGTGCATTTGTCAATCCAAAAGGCATCACTTAGAACTCATAATGGCCATAACGAGTCCTAAATGTCGTCTTTGGAATGTCCTCCTCTCGAACTATGGGTTGGTGATAACCAGATCTCAGGTCGATCTTAGAGTAGACACTTGACCCTTGCAATTGATCAATCAGATCATCAATCCTCAAAAGTGGATAACGGTTCTTCACAGTGAGTTTGTTTAGCTTGCGATAATCTATACAAATTATGAACGATCCATCCTTCTTCTTGACAAACAAGACCGGAGCTCCCCAGGGTGAGAAACTTGGTCTTATGAATCCTTTGTCGGCAAGCTCTTGTAGTTGATTAGACAACTCTTAGATTTTAGACGGTGTCAGTCTATGCTGAGCTTGCGCTACAGGTGCAGCACCGGGGACTAAGTCGATTTGAAATTCAACTTCCCGAGTGGGTGAAAGTCTTGGAAAGTCTTCTGGAAAGACTTTCGGGAAATCCCGTACGATAGGCGCGTCTTCAAGTTGCTTCTCTTCCGACGTGTCTTTAGCTTTCTTCTCTGTAATCTGAGCCAAAAAGACGTAACATCCTTTCTGAATGTACTTATGGGTTTTGGTGCACAAGATGATGCTCAACTTAGATTTACTCCTTTTGTCACTTCCATCTTCATTAATCGTCAACACCTCATTACTGTAAGGGATGCAGATAACCTTCTCGTCGCAAAATATAATGGCATGGTACTTCGATAACCAATCCATTCCTATAATGACGTCGAAACTACAGAGTTCAACAGGCATCATGTCAATATTAAATGTGTGATCTAGCAAGTTTAGTGTGCAACCTCAAAGTATGTCACTAGATTCTGTGACTCTACTGTCGGCTAACTCAACAACATAGCTATAGTCTAAGGTAGTTGGGGCAATGTCGATTAAGGAACTAAACGTAGTCGACACAAAACTCCTATCGGCACCAGAATCAAACAACATGGAAGCATAACGGTTATTGAGGAGAAACGTATCCGTAATGACATTGGAGTCTTGATTGGGCTCTCTTACACCTAAAGCTTAAGCTCTTCCACGCGCTTTACCATTAGCAGCTTGCTTCCCATGACTCTAGTTCTTCAACTTAGGACAATCCTTCTTGAAGTGTCCTTTCCTTCACATTCAAGGCATGTAACAGTTCTCTGTTGCACCACAAGGTCTCCTTAGGTCGTAGCAGTAACAACAACCTTACAATCCCTAGTCATATGGCCAACCTTCTTGTAGTTACTACATCTTATAGTACACTTTCCCTCATGGTGTAGTTTGCATTTGTTGCAGTAAGGTAGACTCCTAACATATCCCCTCTTTTCATTACTTCCAACAGTATAAGCCCGTGCCATGTTCTGTCTCTTAAAGGGTGGTTGTTGCATACGATTGTCTCGTGGTGTGTTCTCTAACTTTCGCTTATTCTCAGCATTCCTAGCAGCATAAACACACTTTTTGATCCATTAGGCTATTGGCCATCTTGATGGCATCTTAGAGTCGAGTAGCTTTAGATGAGGTCACATTCCCCTGAATGTTATATGGGAGATCCCAGATATACCTCTCAATCTTGTCTTCCTCCTCGAGGACCATTCTTGGACACATGAATGACAATTCTTGAAATCGTCGTGTATCCAGTAACATCAATCCCTTTCACACTCAGATTCCACAATTCGTTTTCCAACTTCTGTATCTCATTTCTTGGGCAATAAACTTCGATCATCAACTTCATCAGATCCTTCCAAGATATCTCATACGCTCCATCAATCCCAACCGTCTGCACATGGGAATTCCACCATGTCAGAGCACTATCCAGTAGGGTGCAAGTAGTAAACTTCACTTGAGAATCCATAGGACAGTTGCTAATACGATACACAGACTCTATTTTCTTGAACCATCTTACCAAACCCACAACTCCCTCATTCCCACTAAATTCGCGAGGTTGACAGTTCAGAAAGTCTTTGTAGGTACAAACCCTAGCAACTGGTGCATTCCCTCCTATACCTCCTTTCATTCCATTACAATTTCCATTTCCATTATTTCCATTTCCTCCACCGTTACTATTTCCATTTCCTCTACCGTTACCATTTCCATATTTTTCACCATTACTGTCTCCTTCCTCAT
Organism: Tanacetum coccineum; assembly: GCA_026074375.1. Taxonomy (NCBI): domain Eukaryota; kingdom Viridiplantae; phylum Streptophyta; class Magnoliopsida; order Asterales; family Asteraceae; genus Tanacetum; species Tanacetum coccineum. Next base: position 27,544 of record BQNB010018040.1, read on the forward strand.
CTCCATACTGATTTTCACTTCCAACAATAGGCCCGACATTACAGTTAGCTTCTTGAGCAGCCAATGCTTCAACCACACGTTGGTTAATCAATTATTCAATCGCCTCAGGCGTCATTCTGGATCGAGTAATGGTCATTGTTCTAGTTAGAAAATATAACACATGGTGAGACTTTGAATGAGACGAAGTCACCATGAATGGTAGATAAACAATATAATAGATGTATAAAATATAGAAAAGCCACGTTTTGCCAGAACGAAAATAAATAATTACGATGAGAATCGCAAAATAATCACGAATAGATAAATACGCCATATATATTATAGATGATTCGTTTGACATATCGCTTCCCAAAGGATTACAATGTTTCCTAACGTGCTAATACTAACTGCTAGCCAAAATCTAACTCGCTCAGTAGTGAATCTATGGACGATATCCGTGATGTCTGATTATGTAGGTCTCAAGCCTCCTGAAATCCTCTCTGTCATAATGATAAGTCAACCGAATCTGCCTAAGCTCCTCTGACACATAGCCCAAATGGCACTCAACACTAGCAGTCATCTCTCTCTTAACTCCCAACGCATCTTAAAGTCTAATGTTACTCTCCTCTAACACTATAATCTTATCTAATAGTCTAGCCCTCTTAGTATCTGCTATGACTGCCCTAGTCTCCTAAGCTCTCTGCTCCTCCTGTATATCATCCAATCTATGTGCAGGAATATCCATCAGATGCTCATACATCCCGTGAACCACCTCCTCAATCTCATCCAACCGCTCTCTAATGATCGCCACTAGAAGGTCATTAGGGACAACAGACTCAGCAACAACATCTACTGCAATCTCTACAGTATCTCCAACACTAGGCACGGGATCAACCTCTGCATCTACAAGCTCAACATCTGCCTCAACCGCTACTACAGTATTTGCCGCCGTATCAGCCTCAATAGCTGCTACAGCCTCTGCTGCAATGTCTGCCTCTATATCTGCCAAAATGTCTGAATCGATATCTAACTCATTATCTGCCTCATGACTAACCTCAATATCTCTCTTAATATCTCCCTCAGCCTCTGTCTCAATACTATCCTCAATATCCATCTCAGTGTTAACCTCGACACTGACCTCATGGTAGTATGCAGACGATGGATCCCTCAACCTCTTACGAGGGGGCAACGGGTCAGCTTAAATAAGTGGGGAATATGTAGTAGGGTACCTACATCTCTTGCAAGATGATCCAGTAAACACCGGTGATGATGAATGTTTAGCCGATGAAGATGAATAAGTTGATACTCTACACCTCTTGTGAGGTGATAATGATGATGAAGAATGGAACCTCCTACGGTTCACTGGTATGCGAGCAGGAAATAGGTGTACTCTCTTCCTTGCGGTCAACAACATATGCGCCCCATTAGGATGGGTACGGTATGGTCGACCAAAAGGTATCTCCTGACCGGGTAGAACAAGGATAGCAGATTGGCGAGGTAAATCAGGTAATGCTGGTACAGTTTGACGTGGTGCGAGTGGTGTGAATGCTGAAGATGACGATGATGATGAATGTAATGCTACCTTGCTCCTCCATCAAGCAACGGTAACCTCATGTAAGTCAGGTGATGAAGGTCTCTCAGATGAATATTGACCAGTCTCTGAAGTAGGTTGGGTGTCTAGGTCAAGTACCCCGGCAGGCGAAGCGACAACAGCCGCACAACTCCCTCATTCCTACTAAATTCGCGAGGTTGACAGTTCAGAAAGTCTTTGTAGGTACAAACCCTAGCAACTGGTGCATTCCCTCCTGCACCTCCTTTCATTCCATTACGATTTCCATTTCCATTATTTCCATTTCTTCCACCGTTACTATTTCCATTTCCTCCACCGTTACCATTTCCATATTTTCCACCGTTACTGTCTCCTTCCTCATCTCCATACCGATTTTCACTTCCAATAATAGGCCTGGCGTTATAGTTAGCTTCTTGAGCAGCCAATGCTTCAACCACACGTTGGTTAATCAATTATTCAATCGCCTCAGGCGTCATTCTGGATCGAGTAATGGTCATTGTTCTAGTCATAAAATATAATACATGGTGAGACTTTGAATGAGACGAAGTCACCATGAACGGTAGATAAACAATATAATAGATGTATAAAATATAGAAAAGCCACATTTTGCCTAGTATGTACCACCTGGTTCTCTATAACCTTGGCTCTTGATACTAATCTGTCACACCCCCAAATCGAGTCGCAGCGGAAATAGGTAATCCGAGGGTGTGACGTTATGAATATCTCAAACACCAGCGCAAGAGAACGATCACTATATGGACGTTTTAAAAATAAACACCGTTGCATAATTATAAAATACTTAAATCATTACAATACTCCAAAAGTAATACGTTGAAAATGCGGAAGCTGAAAAGATGTTTAAAGTACAACAGTATTTAAATGATAGACATAAGTTTTCTTGAAAAGTGAAGTCATAATGACGTAGACTCCATGAAGCACATCAAGGGAAATCGAGTTAAGCACCTGAAAACATGCTTAAAACGTCAACATAAAGTTGATGAATTTGTAGGTTTAAGTATTTCGCAAGTATGGACAACAAGATTTGTAAACGTGCTACTATTGTAACACATACAATATCACAAAAGGTATTTACATTGCACTAAGCTCATGACACCAAAGCTAGACATAGTATGTAGCACACTTGATGCTAAGAAAGGCTTGCCCTTATAGGTGTCCAACCAAAGACCACCTACAGTTCGACATGGTATACGTCCGTTTGACTGGTACTACACCGTGAGTAACCAATACAAGTAAGAATTACCAAATCTAGACGGGGGCTATCAGTCCCAATAGATCTATTTATAACACTCGCGCTTACATTCATTAATTAACGGTTCATGAATACGGGCAATAGTGGTTTAGCGGTAACTTAGGCAACACGTAAACATGTAAGAGTAAAGTAAGTACTTGTGTCCACAGTTTTAAAATCAAGCAATGTTCTCACCCCAAAGTTGTAAATGATTGTAAAATAGTAAAAATGTGGGGCTACAAACTCACCTTAAGCAAATGGTGAGCAACAAAATAATCAACGTGTAAAGTAACTAGCACAAGGTCCTAACTGCGACCTATATAATAATGACGCGCTTTAGAAACGAGAATATCATTTTAAAACGTTGAATAAGACTTTTATAGAAGTATATATCATCCACTTACGTTTGTGTCTTAGTTTATTTAATAAAAATGTGTCTTAAAGAAAATATAAGGTTTTTAGTTAGGTTATGACATTTATACAAAAATTACCATTTTAGGAAAGTTTCTAACATCGCCTAAATACATATAACCGACACATTATCTTTCGCTAAGGTTTTTAAGACTCAGTTGGACTCGAAACACTCGAAAAGCCATTTTCTTATTTCAATCCGCACTTAAATTGTTTATAATGTCTCTAAAATGACTTAACATTCTCATGGAATAACTCCGTCGTGTTTTACTTTCAAGCTTAAAGAAAATTCGATCACCTTAGTAAAATCTCATTCCGGACAAGTTTCCTTTTATACATTTTGGCCAAATCAGACCCGAAAGGGGTCAAAACCTTGATTTAAAATCAGGACAGAATGTCCATAGTTTGTTAAAAGGCTGTCAAAATCATTTGTTTTCCGTCAATCTTAAATTAGTCATATCTCCTTCGTTATAACTCCGTTTTCACGTTCTTTATATCCAAATTCGTCTAGGAGACATATATTATCCAAATTTTAAAGCTTTATCTTGTCAAAACGTTATTACGACACTCAAAACCTACAAAACAATTTCGAACACCAACGTGTCCTATCAAAACTTAGCTGAAAACACCTCAATCTACCCCAAGGCCTAATCTATCCTATCTCCATTCATGACTAAATCCAACAACAAAATTCTTCCCAAAGACCAACCTAATCCTATCCTCTCATTTACCAAACGCCACTTTTAATGCTCTACACTTCGCTACAACCTCAAAAGTACGCCAAAAGTGCAAGTTTATAGATAAAGTTTCAAACTTTAACAACGAGTTGTACAGCCTTATTCATATTAGTGTTTTTGTTATAAAAAGTGACCTCAAACATGGATGACGTAGTTTTAAGAAGAATAGAAGATGGTGAGTAAACGAGTAGAAGAAAAGTTCACCCAAACAAAGGAAACAATGATACTTACTTATATGAGAAAGAATGGTAAAGAAAGTCTTGAACTTTAACCCAAATAACAATAAACACAACCTAGAATCGCTTGTTATCCCAAATAACTAAGATCCAAACACAACTAATAAGCACTACCAATAAGCCACAAGACACGAAATAAGCATAGAGAGAAAGAAAGAAAAGTAGAGAGAGAAACTAGAGAGAGAAACAAAGAGAGAACGATTAGATTGGGAGGAAACACATACAAATGTAACCAACACCCTCTCCATGTGTGGAGAGGGTCCTATTTATACCCTTAGCCTTCTAGTTGGCGTATGGGCTTACTAAATGGGTCGAGCTTGACTTAACTTGGGCTTTGAGCCCGAAACATAGACAATATTAGCTTAAAGTCCAAGCCCGTTAAACCCGACTAGCCTATTATATAACAACACTAATCACGACTAAGACGACCGATAACATTCTTGTTCGACTTATATAAAAATAAGGCTAACAATCTCCCCCAATGTTGAGGTCTTCTTTGATCTCCCTAACGTTGACGTTCTTGATAGAGGTTATATTGATTTGATTTTATCTTCCCCAATGTTGAAGATATGACGTTTGAGCTTTGCCTTCTTAGGTCTTGTCTTTGTCTTTTCTTGTTTGTAATGGCTCTGTTCATTCATGCTTGAGACGATCGATAACATTCTTTCGGTGTCATTTATGCGATCTTGATCTTGAGCCTTTATCTTTTAACTTTAAGTTCTTGAGATCTTTAATCTTGCATCATCTCCTTGACTTGAATCATCTTGATTTGGCTTTCTTGATCAACTTGTGCTTTTGACCGACATACTCATAGTGATTACATTCTTGTTTGACTTAGATAAACATAAGGCTAACAATCTTTCCCAATAGACTATTCTTTATTTGACTTTGAAGCTCTTTGATGATGAGAAAGTTTAGTATCAACAATCTTGATGCTGAATGATTGACTTTGAAAGCTTGAGTATGAGCATGCGTCAATGAATCCGACTTCGCTGGTAAAAGGTTGCAACACCGTTGTTTAAATCTGCATTTAAAAGGTTAGTGATAAACAATAGATATGGACGGAAGTGTCTTTGTCACTTCGTCAAATACAGTTGCAATAACCATCGGTTCTACATTTTATAGTATAAATACTATACATGTGATTAGGTAGATTCAAAGAATCTCCTTGACAGGGATTCACCATGATTGCTTGTTCTCATTACCAGAACGTCTCAAAGCAGACAACATGGTAAAAGTGAATCAGATAGTTACTATCTTTCTGATTAAGTCGTCAATTCATTTACTGGACCAAAATCAGTATCCAGTTATCAAAAGCTTGATTCTTTTAGAATCTTGCAAGTCACTTACCGTAGAGCTGTTTGAGGTTAACTCTGGAAGGATTTCCATTCGTCAATGTGAATACTAAAGAGCATCACTCTGAATATTCTAGCAAGATCTCAAGGATAATGCGTAGGACTCTTTGTTACCAAATATTGTTTAAAGGTGAACAACAAGTGTTATACATGGATTGTGTCCTAATGAGATTTATAATTTAATCTCTCTTGGCTCTAGACTCGATTTGTTCACTTTGGTTTTAGTAATCAGAGGCTGGAGCTGATTGCTACTTATTCAATATCAACAATCTCGAAGTGAGATGTCAATAGATAACATGTGTATCTCCATGACAAATGAGACAAGTATCTGTTGAGAGAACTTGAATTGATAGGATGGGTTGTGCATTGCATCACTGGGTCCATGACGTCTTTCTTCAATATCAACAATCATCTTTGTGATTTTGATAGATTATGTATTGACCCGGTTTCTGCCTAAGTTGTGTGGAGGGCTTCTTTCTTTTCAACCTTTATCCATGCTTTTCTTTTTCATTCTTCAACTCCTTTAATGCTTACCAAGACGTCATCACTAATACCTTGTTGTGATTGTTTCAGTGTTAGCTCAATTTTAGTCGGCATTATTCCCTTATACTCATTCTTCTCCAATCATACCTAAGGACTTCTAATTCTATCTATGGAATGTCCTTGGGCAGATCCCTCCGGTTATGGTTGGATCATAGGACTAATACCTAACCTTAACCACCTTATGACTTCATCAACGTCGTGAGTTAATTGGTTGCGGGTATATAGATCGAACCATAAAACCATTGATACAGACATTTTGAAATACCCCCTACACAAGTGCTCCGAGATTCAAAATTGTTTTGCACATGAAGGAAAGAGTTGCACTTAGAGTCTTAAAGATCACATTCTTCTATATCACATTTTAATCACATGGGGGTTTAAGTCCCGATCGCTAGTTACTAAATTAAATCAAATGCATAGTGGGGTTGTAGTCCTCCATGGGTGAATAAAGACAAAGGGTGTAAGTGCATGCATGGTATAAGATTACAAAAGTGTCACTATCTTGCATGTGATGTTGTTTGAATTCAAAATAAAGATAGAAGATGCTCTTTGATTTAATTAAGTGTGGGTGTATGCGTGTGAAATGAGTAGAGGGGGAGGGGTGAACAAAATTTTTGACTTATAATCACGAGATGTACAGTAACTAAAGTTTACACGAAAAGATTATGGGTTTCTGGTGTTTCGTTTGGTCAAAAACGCGAAAAACGCAAATTATACGTTGAATTGTAAAGATAAGAATCAGAAGTGATCGTAACCTACGAAACATTTATAAAAGATAAAATAACTCATTGAATACCTAAACTAATCAAAATCCGAAATCAGAACGCGTCCGATGATGTTTTTCAGATTCGCGCGGGTTAACTTCCCGGTACATCGCCAAATTCAAACGTAACGTATAAAAGTCAAAAATAATGATCGAAAAAGTTTAAAATATTGACCTGAAATTTACAAGGTGTGACATCCTTCCCCCTTTAAAAGAGCTTTGTCCTTAAAGCTTAAGACGTAGTCTTGGGTGCGGGTGCCGGGTTAGCGAAGAGATGTGGGTATTTTTTTTGCATTTGGTCTTCGCGCTCCCAAGTAAACTCGGGACCTCGCCTCGAATTCCAACGGACTTTCACAATTGGAATGCGGCTTTGCTTTAGCCGTTTAACTTCTCGATCCATAATTTCAACCAGTTCCTCAATGAGATTAAGCTTGTCATCAATCTAGATTTCATCAAATGGAATAGCTAGTGGCTCGTCTACGAAACACTTCTTCATGTTGGAAACCTGAAAAGTGTTAGATATTAGAAAAAGACTCGGTCACCCCGTGTATTTTACCGTTTATCGTTGCTCGTAGTTAAGTATTTAATGTATAACATTCTGTAATGGGTCGGGTAATAAACCCAACATGTAAGCCCACTACCAAGGCCTAAGGGCCGATTTTGTTGTTACTATATATGCCTCTTCCATGCCATGGAAGAGGTGGGTTAGTCATTTACATAATACAAGTTCATTTTCTCTCACTAGAAAGTTCTCTTCTATTTTCTCTCTCTAGAACTTGGCTAATCCACTAGCCATTCGATTGTGTTATGATTTCTAATATCCTATAATTGATATTAGAGCACATGGAATGATTAGCTAGATTGTGTGTGCGTTTTCGTGGTTAATTTTAATCAAAAGTTTGGTTTTTGAAGGTTTATAGTCTTGTTCTTGGTTTTCTTTGATCTTGATGTTTGTGATGTTAAAGTTTATGTTTTTATAGTTGCTATAGCCTTCTAGTACCAAGTTGTGCAAAAGAAACCAGTCAAAAACATTCAAAAGGGTGATTTTTAGGTGTTTTTAGGTGAAAAACCAAAAATTTTCATTCCAGCGAGTTAGGTTACTGTTCGAAGATCTTCTTAGCGAGTTACGGTACTATACTGGCGAGTTGTCAGCATAGTACACTGTGTGTCAGAAAGTACCGTGTCAGCGAGTTTTCGTCTTGTGTAGGTAGCGAGTTAGGCAGCGAGTTAATTTTTCTTGCAGGTAGCGAGTTGGATCTGGCGAGTTACAGGTTAGCGAGTTGGATATAGCGAGTTACAGGTTAATTGAAGACCACTTTCTAGCGACTTGTGAACAGGAACTCTGTCCAATTTGTTTCTTGCCAGCGAGTTGTCCACTCTCTTCTAGCGAGTTACTACTAGCGAGTTGCAGGTTATTTGAAGATATTTTCTAGCGACTTGTGAACAGGAACTCTGTCCAATTTGTTTCTTGCCAGCGAGTTGTCTACTCTCTTCCAGCAAGTTACATTGCAGCGAGTTGTGGATTTTTAGAATTTTGGACTAAAGTTTTTCTTCCTAATAAACCTGTACAACAATTCACCATTTCAAACAATCAATCACATCTTTTAACATACAATCACTAATCATTGTTCGATCAACTTAATCATTTCACAATCAATTACGATGGCTAATCTTTCGGAAGACATCCAATGTGCCGGTTTCGATACCCGACCACCTATGCTTGATAGGACTGACTTTAAATCATGGCAACAACGCATTCGTCTGTATTGTCGTGGTAAAGAGAATGGTGTGAATATCCTACAGTCGATTGATGAAGGACCATTTCAGATGGGAACTTTTTAGGAAACACTTACTGAATGTACTGAAGGTGCCCTACATCTAGGTCCAGAACAACCTCGAGTCTATTCTGACCTCTCACCTGAAGATAAGGAAATGTACAATGCTGACATTCGGGGAACAAACATCCTACTTCAAGAGTTACCAAAGGACGCCTACACTCTCATCAATCATTACACTGATGCAAAAGACATATGAGACAATGTGAATATACTCTTGGAAGGTTCGGAATTAACCAAAGAAGACCGAAAATCACAACTGTATGATGACTTTGAACACTCCCGTCAGAACAAATGAGAAACCATTCACGACTACTATGTTCGATTTGCCAAACTCATCAATGACATGCGGAACATCAAGATGAACATGTCCAGAATGCAGCTGAACTCAAAGTTTGTGAATAACATGTTGCCTGAATGGGGTCGATTTGTAATAGCAGTGAAACTGAACAGATGATTGAAGGACTCCAACTATGATCAGTTGTATGCTTATCTGAAGCAACACGAGGCACATGATAATGAGAACAAAATGATGTTGGATCAATTCACTCAACACACTGTGGATCCTCTTGCTTTGATGTCCAATGTCTCACACCAACAGTACTATTCACAATCATCTATAACTCTACCATCTACATATGTTCCACCACAGTTTGCTGACAACACTCAACTTGATTCGGGACTCTCTCCATCGGACAACTTAATTGAGAATTTAACCAACACACTTGCCCTACTCACCCAATCATACAAAACGTACCTTCCTTAAATAAACAATCAACTCAAAACTTCATCTAACCCAAGGAATCAAGCCACAATTCAAGACGGCATGGTTGTTGTTTAGATTGTTTAGGGTCGACAGAATAAAGGACAGGGGAATGCACGGGGTGCAAGTGTAGCTGGTTATGGGGGAGCTCAGAACAGAGTTGGGAATGCTAATCCAGGTCAAACAAGACAGGTTAAGTGCTACAACTGCAATGGTATAGGTCACATAGCAAGAAATTGCACTCAGCCCAAGCGACCACAGAACTCTGAATACTTCAAAGACAAGATGTTACTGATGCAAGCTCAAGAGAATAGGATGGCATTAGATGAAGAGTAGTTATTATTTATTACAGGTGGATAAGACAACGATGTTGATAAACATGTGAATGAGCAACCAGTTCAGGACTTAGCACTAAATGTAGATAATGTGTTTCAAGCTGATGACTATGATGCTTTTGATTCTGATGTTGATGAGGCTCCCACGGCACATACTATGTTCATGGCTAATCTATCATCCGCAGATTCTGTTTATGATGAAGCTGGTCCGTCTTATGGTTCGGACATTCTATCTGAGGTACACGACCATGATCACTATCAAGATGCTGTCTGTGAACATCATGAAGAACACGAGATGCATGACGATGTACAAGCAAACTACGTTGTTGATTCACATGATAATTATACGAGTGTTAGTAATATGATTCCGTATGATCAGTATGTAAAGGACAACGCAGTGCCAGTTGTACAAAGTAATGTATCTTCTGTTCCACATGATGCATACATGATGATATTTAATGGTATGCATGAACCGCATGCCCAATCTGTCTCTGAGATAACACGGAACACAATAGTTGATAATTCATTAACTGCTGAACTTGCAACATATAAGGAACAAGTTGAACTGTATGAAAGACGGGCCATGTTTGAATTAACGGAAAGAGAACAAAAGATTGATGAATAATTAAGAATAGTTATCACTGACCGTAATATTAAAGAAGAAAATTTTAAAAAGGAACTTCATTCTGTAAAAATGCAACTGGCTTCTACCATCAACCATAACAAGTCAATGGTAGAAGAAGTTACGTCTTTGAAAAAGGATTTTAAACAGAAAGAAAACAAATACCTTAAAGAATTTTTGGACATGAAATCTTTAAAAGAAAAGGCCGAGGATAAATTATACAAACAAGACCAGTCTCTTTAAACAGTTCACATGTTGTGTAAACCAAAGCCCTATTATAATGAACATAATAAGGTAGCTATTGGCTACAAGAACACTTTATGCCTCACCCGTGCAAAGCAAGTTCAGCCTGCTCTATATAATGGTTATGAAATTATCAAAAGCAATCATGTCCCGGCTTTAGTGCACAACACAGAGGATACCCTAGAGATAGCTAAAATCACTAGGAGGAAAATGAATGACAAAATAAAAGACCCTGAGTGTGTGACTCATAGAGTTAAGATTGCACCACCTGATTACTCGAGAGAGAATTATTTAGCAACCTTCCCACCACAAAAACAATTGACCCCCGAACAGATATTTTGGTCTAATGATCTCATCGAGATGAAAGCAGAAGCTCTTAAGGAGCAGACCAAAGCTTCACGACCAATCAAAGCGTTGACGATGTATCCACCAAATACACCTTCAACGCTTGTTCCTAGGGTTCTTCCAACAAAAAGTCAAGTAAAAATTAATATTTTTACACTAATACAACTTTTTTCGGAATTTGAAAAAACCTGCAAAAAGAGAATTACACCCACTGGGCTCACTGAAGGGGAAAGGGGTTTTGAACAAACCAAGGAATGTTATCTCACCGAGGTCATTCCATTTTTCAAAACACTTAAAGAATATTTTGAGGGCATTCAAAGGCTCTAAGTAAAGAAATTAATGAAATGAAAGACATTTTTGAAGAGTTGGAAGCTGAGGTTGACCAGAACGTTATCCATAGGAAGCATGCTGAGATTGAGCGGAAAAATCTTCTTATTGCAAATGATAATTTAATTGCTGATTGCTTGTCCAAAGAAGTGTGTTATATTGCAACGAATTCTGAGCTAACTGTATCTAGATTTACTGAAATGCATGAAGCCCACACCATTGTTCAAACACGTTGTCTAGAACTTGAAGCAGAGCTTTCTAAATTACGAGATAAGGTTAAAAAAAATGATCATACTGAATTAGTAAAATGCTTTTCCAATCTTGAGGTTAATCACTTAAATTTACAGTTAAAGTATCAAAACCTTAAAGAAAGTTTTGGAAACTACCCATCTACATCCGCTCGAGATACTCCTGATTTTGACTCAGTCTTTGTAATCAGAAAAATGAAAGCTTCCATTTAAGGAAAGGACAACGCCATAAAAAAATGAGAACGAAAATCTCTCAATTGAAAGAGACCCGTAGTGAAGCAGACCGTACTCTTGATTTCAGGACCCTAGATTTTTAGATCACTCAATTAACTGAAAAAGTCACCGTACTTCAAGAACAAAATGAGCATTTTAGGACAGAGAATGAAAAAGTTAAACAGCATTACAAGGAATTGTACGATTCTATTAAGATCACGCGTGCTAAGCATATAGAACAGACAACGGCCTTGCTAACTGCAAATGAGAATCTGAAAGCACAAATACATGAAAATCTGAAATGTAACAATATGGAGTCTGTAAAACCAAGAGTTTTTGCACCCGGTAGGTATGCTATAGATGTCGAACCAATTCCCCCTCACAATAGGAACAACATGGAAGTTCATCTACATTATCTCAAGCATCTTAAGGAAAGTGTAGAAACCCTTCGCGAGATAGTAGAGGAAGCAAAGTTTGAAAGACCATTAGATAGATCACTTACATCTGCTTGCCTGTACACCAAACACTCTCAGGAACTCTTAGAATATGTGATTGGCACTTGTCCAAAAGACTTTATCCAACGAGATAAAAAGCATGCTCCTACCCCTTTAATTAGGAAAAAGCAAGTTACTTTTGAAGAACAATGTGACACGTCAAATAGTAACACACATAAACATGTAGAGCAACTGAACACTCAGAAGACTAATGTCCCTGTGCCTCTTTCTACAGGAGTAAACTGTTGCACCAATGCTAGCGGATCACAATCTAGGAGCAATACCAAGAAAAATAGGATATCGCCAGCTAAAGGTGTTAGCAAGAAGAAAGTAGAAGAACACCCTAGGACAAATAAGTCTAACTTAAGAACCATGAATCAGGTTGATTCTAGTAGTAGCTCTAAGGGTACTGTAATTAATTCGAATTCTGATTCTGTTTGCCAAACATGTAACAAATGTTTAATTTCTACAAATCATGATGTGTGTGTGGTTGATTATTTGCAATATGTTAAGGCATTCCCCTCTATTCATAATACTCATAATGTTATGCGCAAAGTTAAGCAAGTTTGGAAACATAAGCAAGTTAGGCAAGTATGGAAACCCACAGGCAAAGTGCTTACTAGTGTTGGTCATCAATGGAGACCCACGGGCAGAATATTCAGTTTAGGAGAACAATGCCCTTTAACTAGGCTCACTAAACCCAAAGTAGCACCTGCTAAGCAAAACGAGAATCAGGCCATTACTTGTGCTAACCAACAGGAACCCAACCAAAATTAGGGATCCAACTTTCCAAACTCTCCATCTTTGTTTGTTTTCAAATGCAGGTCGTACAGATCGTCCTTTGGTATTTGGACTTAGGCTGTTCAAAACATATGACGGGGGATCGCTCACGGCTCAAAAATTTCGTGAATAAGTTCATCTGGACAGTTAGATTCAGGAATGACCATTTTGGTGCTATCATAGGTTATGGAGATTACGTGATTGGTAATAGTGTGATTTCCAGGGTATACTATGTGGAAGGACTGGGATACAATCTGTTCTCCGTCGGATAATTTTGCGACTCTGATATGGATGTTGCATTCAGGAAACACTCGTGTTATGTTCGAGATACGGATGGTGTTGAATTAATTAAAGGTTCTCGTGGTTCTAATTTGTATACTATCTCGGTTGAAGACATGATGAAGTCCTCTCCCATTTGCCTGTTGTCTAAGGCCTCCAAGAACAAATCATGGTTATGGCATCGTCATTTAAACCACTTGAACTTCGGTACCATCAATGACCTTGCAAGAAAGGACTTAGTAAGAGGTTTACCTAGATTAAAGTTTGAGAAAGATCATCTTTGCTCTGCATGTCAACTAGGAAAGAGCAAAAAGCATACCCGCAAACCCAAAACCAAAAACACCAACTTGGAAGTTCTTAATACCCTTCATATGGATTTATGTGGACCGATGCGAGTGCAAACAATTAATGGGAAGAAATACATCTTAGTCATCGTTGATGATTATTCTCGGTTTACTTGGGTTAAGTTTTTATGATTAAAAGATGAAACCCCAGAGGTCGTCATCAAATTTCTAAAGCAAATACAAGTCGGTCTCAAAAAAACTATTAGATACATCCGTACCGATAATGGCACAGAATTTGTCAATAAAGATTTGACTGCATACTATGAAGGTGTCGGCATTTTTCACCAAAAGACAGTTCCAAGGACTCCACAGCAGAACGACATTGTCGAAAGATGGAATCGTACTCTTGTAGAGGCTGCTAGGACAATGCTGATATTTTCCAAGGCTCCGATGTTTCTATGGGCAGAAGCTGTTGCCACTGCTTGTTACACCCAAAACCGATCACTAATTCACACTCGTCATAACAAAACCCCATAGGAGTTGGTGCATGATAAGAATCCTGGTCTTATTTTTTCCGAGTCTTTGGTGCTTTTTGTTACCCTACAAATGACAGTGAGGATCTTGGAAAATTACAACCAACTGCTGATATTGGAATTTTCGTTGGTTATGCACCAAGCCAGAAGGGTTATAGAATCTACAACAAAAGAACCTGACGCATCATGGAAACTATTCACGTTCAATTCAATGAGCTGACTGAGCCAATGGCTCCCGTACAACTCAGTACAGGACCCGCTCCTACGTTTCTGATGCCTGGACAGATAAGTTCAGGGCTCGTACCCAATCTGGTCCCTGCAGCACCTTATGTACCCCCCACAAACAAAGAATTAGAGATTCTATTCTAACCAATGTTCGATGAATACCTGGAACCTCCTTATGTTGAAAGACCGGTCTTTCCTGCTCCAGCAGTTCAAGTTCTAGTCAATTCAGATGGTACACCTTCATCTACTACCATTGATCAAGATGCACCTTCTCCAAGTCATTCACCGTCATCTTCGGTATTACAATCTCCAAGTTTACAACAAGGCGTTGCAGCTGAACCCACTATCATTAAAGACAATCCTTTTGCTCCTGTTGCCAATGATCCCTTCATAAACGTATCTGCTTAGGAACCTAGTTTTGAAACATCATCATCTGGGGATCTTAGTTCAGCAGAATCTCCTTATGTCACTCAAACACTTCAACATCTCGGGAAATGGAGCAAAGATCACCTGCTGGATAATATTATTGGTAACCCCTCTCAGCCGGTATCTACCCGAAAACAACTAGCAACCGATGCCTTGTGGTGCTTGTACAACTCTGTACTGTCAAAAGTCGAACCAAAGAATTTCAAATCCGCAATAACTAAAGATTGCTGGTTTCAAGCTATGCAAGATGAGATTCATGAATTTGATCGACTTCAAGTATGGGAATTAGTACCTCAACCAGACTGTGTCATGATTATAGCTCTCAAGTGGATTTACAAAGTTAAGCTTGATGAGTACGGTGATGTTTTGAAGAACAAGGCTAGGTTGGTGGCCAAGGGATATCGACAAGAGGAGGGTATTGATTTCAAGGAATTATTTGCACCGGTTGCACGTATCGAGGCTATTCGAATCTTCATCGCCAATGCCGCCAGTAAAAACATAACCATCTATCTAATGGATGTCAAGACAACATTCCTTAATGGCGAGTTGAAGAAAGAAGTCTATGTTAGTCAACCAGAGGGTTTCGTTGATCCAGACCATCCGACACATGTTTATCGTCTGAAGAAGGCTTTGTACGGTCTAAAGCAAGCTCCTCGGTCGTGGTATGATACCTTGTCACGATTCCTTCTGGACAACAAATTTTCCAAGGGTGCATTTGATCTGACATTATTTACTCGGAAAACAGGCAAACATATTCTTTTTGTTCAAATATATGTAGATGATATTATATATGCCTCGACTGACCCTAAAGCGTGTGACATATTTTCCAATAAGACGAGTTCTAAATTTCAAATGTTAATGATCGGACAAATGTTTTTTTCCTAGGATTACAAGTTTCTCAAAATCCCGGAGACATTTTTATTAATCAATCAAAATTTGCTCTTAAAATATTAAAGAAATTTGGGATGGATTTGTGTGACCCTGTTGATACACCCATGGTGGATCGACTCAAACTGGATGAGGACCACTTACGGATTCTAGTTGAATAGACTCGCTTTCGTAGTATGGTCGGCTCCCTAATGTACCTCACTGCCAGCAGACCCGACCTTGTATTCGCTGTATGCATGTGTCCTAGGTATCAGACTTCGCCTACCAAAAAGCACCTTGAAGCACTTAAACAGGTCTTTTGGTATCTCAAAGGAACCATTAATTGGGGTATTTTGTATCCGAAAGACACCGCTATGGCACTAACGGCCTAGGCAGATGCGGACCATGCTGGTTGTCAAGATACACAAAGGAGTACGTCAGGAAGTGCTCAGTTCCTTAGAGATAAATTAGTCAGCTGGTCATCAAAGAAACAGAAGAGCACTGCGATCTCAACTACAGAGGCTGAATACATTGCCATGTCTGGATGTTGTGCTCAGATACTTTGGATGAGGTCACAACTTACAGACTATGGCTTTGCCTTCAATAAGATTCCCCTGTATTGTGACAATCGTAGTGCCATTGCTCTCTGCTGCAATAATGTCCAGCACTCCCAGTCCAAGCACATTGACATACGACACCATTTCATACGAGAGCAGGTTGAGAAAGGCGTGGTTGAATTGTACTTCGTGATGACGGATTATCAGCTCGCGGACATATTCACAAAAGCATTACCAAGAGAGCGGTTCGAATTTCTACTCCTTAACAAAGAATCACCCATTAGAGAATGTTATTGGCGATCCTTCTCGACCGGTTTCGACAAGAAGTCAACTACAAAAACATACCATTTGGTGCTACTTTGACGCAAATGTCAATCCAATTCCATTCGGTGGGAAACAGTCTGATTGAGATCTACTATCTCAAAGGAAGAATAATGGTGGTAATTCTTCATGTATCCTATGTACATTTGTAAATATTTAAAAACAAATACAAAATAAAAAATATATAAAACCTACAAAAACCATAAAAATCAAAAAATAGAAAATACCAAAAAAAAATTCAAGACATGTCTTCTGGAAATCGATAATATTTATGGACCTAGAAATGTCATTCAATAATGACACGGGTCTTTAAATACAGTTCGAGCAGAAGTTCAAACTTTTCAAAACATGTCTTCATGGCTTGCAGTTATTTCAGACTGCAACCCGCTTTTCAATCTGAGGAAAGCATGTCGTCAAAAAGACAGTTGTTCCTGACAACGGGTAATTAATTTTTCCCGGGCATGGATTACTTCATATCCATGCATCATGGGTTATGAATACTTTGTACATAACCCTGGACTGTTTACAATAAGTGTACGTGTCAGTGCACTTATTTGTCAAAATAAGAGAAATCTTATTTTTATTAGTAAAAAGTTGTCTTCATAATGAATCAGTGTTTTCAGTTATCACAAAAAGATTTTCAAAGACAATTCGACCACTCAAACAATGACTACAGCTCTTTAAATAGAAAACGGGTCATTATTTGAGGGGGAGAAAGTGCCAGAAAATAATCTTTTAAAACGGTCTTTCAAAATAAGTCACGGAATAAACGGATAAAGTTTTTGATAATGACGGATAACAATTTAAAGGGGAGTTAATTTATATTAACTACAAGGGCTTTAGATGTCATTTGTTTCAAACTTTAGGGACTTATTTGCAATTTAAGACTTAGTGAATTCAGGCTTTAAACTACATACGACTAATATTGCCAACACCTCATAGTTTGTAAAAAGACTTAGGAATGTTTGGAAATAATCACATAGTTTTAAAAGCCTTGATGTTGATTCTCACGAGATAGTTTTAAGCTTAGTAATTCTTCGAACACGATCTCAAGTATAGGTGCGTACAAGGTTTTGCTGATTCTGAGGTATCAAAACCAGCAAGGGGGAAGGAGTAGATACACTAGAACGTACAACAAGTACACGTGATAGAGTCCATAGCCTTCTTTCATTTTAGGCCATTCCAGGAAGACAAATGTCATAACCGCAGAGAAAATCAGTGTCTTAACTTGTTACTTTCGGGTGCACTATTTCATCCACATGGGGGAAGAAATATCTTGTTATTTTTAGTATGCATCATTTGAGATACCAGGGGGAAGTGTTGTCAGAAGATTTATTCTAGCGTGAGGAGATTGGTTACTGATTCAATTAATGCTTCCTTTAACGGTCAATCACTAAGCTTATTTTTAAAAGGAGTAGAAATATTTGATAAAAGAGGTACATATAGGTATGATAAGTATGGTAATTCCTTTAGTTAGTCAGTATCCGGCCAGAAGAAATGTGTATATTTGAGACTTAGTTGACTTAGGTGTTACCATTTCGATTACTTAGAGGGAATAATTGTGACATCCGGGACTTAGTTAACTTTGGTGTTACAATTTATATCATCACTATCATGTAAGGAGAAATGCGAACATCTGGGACTTAATTGACTTTGATGTTACAGTTTTGAATTAATAGTGTACTTTGGATATTTGGGCGTTATACATCAAGTCTTCTTAATGAGGATTGCAAAAAGGCTTTAAATCTACTCAAGAAAGGATTGTTGGTTCGGGGGGAAGCTAAGACAACTTCTAAATGGAGATTATCGAGACAGACTACAGATTGCTAACATAGATAAAATGAGGTCATTTTTGGTTTGAACATTTTCAGGTCCTGTCTCATACATAATCTTGTGAACACATTTTTATGTAGCGTATCTTTAGGTGTTAAGTGTCAATGTATAAATTTTTCATGAGTTTTTCGTTAAACTCAAAATCTTTCAAAATTATTATACCTGACACTCACACATACCCTCATAGTTTGAGGGGGAGCATTAATATGTTCCCCATTCGGCTTGTGATTAATCAGCATATTTTTCTCCCAGTTTTCAAACATATTCAAATCCATTGGTATCCAAAATATCAACGGGTTTGATATGGACTGACATGAAATGTTCTGCGAATGATGTTTGTTTATTCTTGTTGAACTGCTCCTGCTTATCGCACCATCCAACCAGGACGGATGATCAAAATTTGCCGTCAAGTAATGGGTGCCCATGGCAAGTGTAACTGCGTTACTTTGATGTTTACAGAAGTCTCAGAGGAATTCCGTATCTTCCCGATTGCTATGGCCATATTAAAAAACACCAATTTCTTTAGGGCTTTTACGGCATCCTCTACGATTCCGGCTATCTACATTCAGCAGTTTTGGGACACGATGTATTTTAACTCATCGACTGGGTTGTACAGCTGTCAGTTAGATGAGCAATGGTTCAACCGGCAAAATATATTTCCCTCAGAGGATGAGTTGATATCACTCTATCCAATGATAACAATCCCTTCGTAGCTCCGCCTTCAAGTGATACTGTTATCGAGTACGTCAACACTTTGGGATACCCCAGTACACTCACGAACGTGTCAGCAATGTCTGTCAATGCTCTCTATCAACATGGAGGAGCCCAATTTTGTCTATGATCTACAATGTGCTTACCAGGGCAAAACTGCTGGATTATGACAGGCCAAGACACCCTGTGCTCAGATTCTTTGGGGGTATCACTCATCGCTCCAACATCGACTATGTGGAAGGTTTGGGATGTTTGTTCATCTCATACAAACTTTCTCAATAAAGAAGAACCTTGCTACAGATTCTCGTGGAAAGAAGAAGACCGCTCATCTGCTTATTCCAAACGTCAGGTTCACCAAACTAATCATCCATCACCTGAAAAACAAGCACAACATAACCAAGACCTGGTTCGGCTCTTCCACTACCTACACGAGAAACTTTCTGAACAACATTAGGTAATTTTTATTGCAAGGATAGCAGGGAGATATTTGGTATGCCGATACCTGATGCTCTTCTCACTGACGCTATTAAAAGCGCACCATACTACAGCAGTTACCTGGAGCATGTCACAGAATATCAACGTTATCTGAATGTAGAACACGATAAGGCAGATGACAAGTCTCCCGAGCCAGCTTCATCTCAACCACCCAAACCAACACCGACACCAACTGAATCCTCCAAGAAAGACCAAGGTAAAAAGCGTAAACTGGTCATGGAATCAATTGATGCACCATCTCCAGCCAAACGATCCAAAGCGGGTAAGGTAACTAAGAAGTGCATGCCTAAGAGCTCTCTTTAGTTGGTTGATGAGGTTGTAGATGAAGGAGTTCCAGAAAAGGAACCCACCCATGATGATGAAGAGGCAAACCTTCAATGGGCTCTAGAGCTAAGCCTACAGGATCAAGGGGAACGAACCCAGGGATCAGCTCATCTAGTGGTAATTAGGGAATCTGACTCTGGGAGACTTTAACTTCTTCCAGAAGTACAAGGAAATGGAAAAGAGAAAGTCATTGAGGAACAAGCTGCTCTCGATCTACTCACCCTTCAGACTCTAAAGAAAAAGAGCCATGCAGATCAATTCATCTTTTAGAGACGTACTCCTATGCCCATTGAGGCCTCTGGACATGCTGAATCTTCTTCCTTGGATGCGGAACTCGCTTTGACTGATAGTGAAACGGAATCGGATGAGGAAGTGCATGTGATCAAAGCTGTAGATAAAGATAAAGGCCAGGCTGGACCAAACCCTGGTGAACAAGATGAAGGCCAGGCTGGATCAAACCCTGGTGATGCTGCAGAATATCAACCTTAACCAAGTCATGTGGTTCATGCTGGACCAAACCTTGAACACATGGACTTAGAGGCCACTGATGCTTCAACTCAACAAAAACCTGAGCAAATGGATGAGGAGTTTACCACAACTGCTTACCCAAATGTTCAGGAGAACCTCAAGCTGCCAACTGAAGATCATGTGATTCTTGAAGAACCTGCAAGCTCCTCTGGAACCCTGTCTTCTCTACAATACCTTGAAAAAGATCTCAGCTTCACTGATCAGTTATTCGTGGAGAATTCTCAGGAAGAAGAACCAGGGAAAACCAATGCTGAAGCAGAGGTCCAGTCAATGGTTTCGGTCCCCATTCATCAAGACACCTCCTCGGTTCCTCCAATGACCACTCCGGTTATTGATCTCACAACGTCACAATCTGACACTCCTCTCCCAACATCAACAGCAACAATCTCAACAATCACGACAACAACAACCACTCTTCTACCACCACCACCTCAACCACAACAAAGCACCGCAAATCCAATCTTAGTGAAGCGCATAGGTGAACTCGAACAACATATGGCAGATCTGATACAAACAACTTAGCCCTGGAGGAAAGGTTGGACAAACAAGGGAGCCGACTATACAACTTGGAGAATCTCAATATTCCCCACAAGGTATGCCAAGCAGTGGATGAGATAGTCACTGATGCAGTAGACTGGGTAATGCAAGCTCCACTTCGAGCTCGCTTCAAGGATCTGCCCACTGTTGATATAAAGGAAATTCTTCAACAACGGATGTTTGAAGACAACTCCTACCAGGCTCATGACGTTCATAATGACTTGTATGAGGCTCTACAGAAGTCATTGGAGTTAGATTATTCAAATCAACGTCTAGCTGATTAGGAGGAAGCTCTAAAAAGAGACAAAAGAGACGTGACATACCAAGAACTCCTCTTGGGTCTCCACCTTCATAGTCACCACCTCCACCTCCTCTAGCAGGCGCGTCTGGTGCTCCAGGTACTTTAGGAGCATCAGGGTCTTCTCAGTTGCCACCACCTCCTCCTCCTCCATCTACTGGTACATCTGGATCTGCTCAGCAACAAGGCAATAAAGCTCCAAGTTCATCCAAGATGGCAGCCTCAGCATCACAATCTATGGCTTGGACTACATCAGACACTAGATATGAGTTAGCTGGTGTCTTTGGGACTCACGAGCTATCTCCAACTGACTATCTGATGCAGGATGATTCCATTCCCGAAGAGCAGGTACTTTTGTCTGATGATGAAGACTCCAAGAATGATCACCAACCAAAAGCTGACATGAGAAAAGACTGGTGGAAACCACTACCTGAAGAGGAAAGACCAGCGACTCCTGAACCTGCCTGGACTATTCCTTCTTCCAACAAGTCAGATGTTGCGAACAACTGGGCTTCTGCGTTGGCCACTACTTATGAGCCCCCAGCTGAGAACTCGCTGCTTGCAAAGATTGGAGATATGACAACTTTCTTGAAATGGTACTGCCGCCAAGTGAACAAGACCACGCTTACACAAGCAGATTTCGAAGGGCAGGCTTATGAAGTTGTTAAAGCCTTCTATCCAGATGTTATTCACCTTCAGTTCCAGATGGAGGAGTGTCACAAAATGCTCACAGCTCAGGTTGACTGGACGAATCCAGAAGGAGATCATGTCAGAATCGATGTCAACCGACCACTGCCTCTCGGTGGACCTCCAGGTCATGTCACTATTCAACCACAATTCTTCTTCAATAAAGACTTGGAGTATTTGAGATATGGCAGCAAGGGAAGCAATCCTGCTCTATCGATTTCCAAGATGAAGGCTGCTAGTTATCTTGACTTTGGGCTTGAACTACTAGTGCCAGAACAAATGTGGATAGATGATGTGTGTACTTATGACATAAGTGCAAAATATGGCATCTCTCACTGGTGGTTTAATCGACAGAAGTTCTATATTGACAGACATGATTCTCCGTCGCGTAGAAAAGATGTCAGAACACACATGCGGATTCTTAGTGTCGTCAGAATTAAAGCCTTCTCGAGATACGGGTATGACTACTTGAGCAAAATTGTCCTACGCAGAGCTGATTTCCAAGAACACACGATTGCTGAAAAGGATTTCAAGAACCTGTATCTCAGTCACTTTGAAGACCTGAATCTGCTTCTTCTTTAAGGTCATCTCGATCATCTTCCTGGTTCAGACAAACGGATGCTATCTACTGCTGTCAAGCTATGGACCCGAAACATAGTGATTCGACAGCGAGTTGAAGACTTTTAACTCGGCCTTAAAAGCTACCAGACGTAGTTAAACCTCACTAAACCAGGATGGAATGCTACAGGCTATGAGTTCAAGCATGATTATACCATCATTGAGTCTCCTCGAGCAGTAGTGTTATCGGTCAACAACAATAAATGAAAGATCATGCGGTTTAACGAAATATACAAGTTCAGTGATGGAACGTTGACACGCATTCTGGAAGCATTGGATTACAAAGTCAACGAATTTAAGGTCAAGCGGCTCAATCCGGGTATGAATACGCGATCCTGGACTCAAAAGGACGTGACAAGGAACAAAGAGTTCATAGCGGCTATTAAAAAGCGACTGAAGACAAGAAGGATCTACCAGAACCTGGAATGCTTTGTTAGTGGACGTGTTCGTGATATTGACTACATGCTTCTTCAGAGAACAGAATGATATCGTCATTCCATTTAAAAGGTCAATATCATGTGTATTATATTGTAAACTTTATACATTATATAGTAGTGTAGTAATTAGTGTTATGTGTCAAGTTATGAATTTTTTATGAGTTTCTTGTTAAACTCCAAATCATTTATAAAATCATTATAACTGACAGTAGCATAATCCCTCATTTATTGAGGGGGAGTATATATAGGTTCCAATATCGGCTTGTATTTAATCAAACCACATTTTCTCCCAAAATTTTCTAACATATTTAAATCAATTGAGATCCTAAATCTCAAAGGGTTTGAAATTTTTGATCAGGGGAGAGAATGTGATTTAAATATTCAATCTGATAAAAATGTGATCTAGTAAGACTCAAGCATGCACTCATCCCTCCCTGTTCCAAACAATTTTGATTACTGACGCACTTGTTGAGGGGGAGCGTTTCCAAATAATCAAAACAATCAAGGTATAATGGCTTTGATATTTATATCACAAGTACCTTGATTTATTTTTCAACTGGTTTTATGGAAAAGTGAATTGTACCAAAAGACCGACCCTGTACTTACTTTATCGGAGTTATAAGGATGGTAAGGTTAGGTACATGTTCCCATGATCCCGCCAGAGCCAGAGGGATCTACCCAGAGACAATCCACTAGTTAGTGTAGAAGTCCTTAGGTATGATTACAAAAGGAGTAATGTGAGTATAAGGGAATAGTGCGGACTAAGATGGAGCTAGTACTGGAACATACCCAATAAGGTACTAGTAATGAAGTCTCGGTAAGCATTGAAGGGGTTGAAGAATGAAAAAGAAATGTTAAGATAAAGGGTGAAAAGAAAGCAACCCTCCTTAAACATTAGGCAGAAACTGGGTCACTACATATGCTGTCAGAATCACATGGTTGATTGCTGACATTGAAGACAAGTATCATGGACCCAGTGATACGCTGCACAACCCTCCCTAGCCACTCAAGATCCCTCAAAGGATTCTTGTTTCATTTCTCACGGAGATCAATACATTTCTATCATCTCTCTCACTCCGAGTTAGATGATATTGAAAAGGTGGCAGTCTGCTCCAGCCTCCGACTACTAAAAACCAAATGTGCACTATAGAGTCTAGAGCCATGAGATCATCCATAAATCTCGTTAGGACACTAATACAAACTATGCTTGCTCATCACACACTGTGATAACAAGTAAGATCTTAAAAGTCCTACGCATTATCCTCGTGGTATTGCCAGAACATCCGAGTGATACGAAAGTACTCACAATGAAAATGGAAATCCTTCTAGAGCCAACATCAAACAAGATCTTGGTAGGTAACATGTGAGATCCAATATGGATCAAACTTGTGACAAATGGAAAGCAACGATGGTGCGATTCTTTATGAATCAAACTTGTTCCAGTCAGTGAATTGACGGATAGTTTTTGGAAAACCTTTCGATGTGCTCAACAACTAATTTTCGAGCACATTGACTGTGTATATCTGTAACACCCCCAAAATTGGGTCGCAGCGGAATGTATTTCCGGGAGCGTTACTTCA
Organism: Tanacetum coccineum; assembly: GCA_026074375.1. Lineage (NCBI taxonomy): Eukaryota > Viridiplantae > Streptophyta > Magnoliopsida > Asterales > Asteraceae > Tanacetum > Tanacetum coccineum. Next base: position 52,132 of record BQNB010018040.1, read on the forward strand.
TGATCCCATTGCACAAGTCAGGAGAGAACGACCTCTAACTGAGTCGTTTGAAAAGAAATCTTGTAAATTTGGACTCCAATGCACATCAAGTATGTCATACATCTATTTCACCTGAGAAAAATATGCTTAAAAGTGTCAACATTAAAGTTGGTGAGTTCATAGGTTTTTGTAAGTATGAATGTAAATCCCAAAACTATATATATAGGTTTACTGTGTTACAAGTTTCGCCCATACAAGACTTGCAACGCATAAACCTACATATATAGGTTTCCTTATATAAAATCCCAAAATGTTTCAAGTATATATTGTAATGAACACGATATCCCAAAATGTTTCAAGTAGATATTATAATGAACACAATATCCAAAAATGTTTCAAGTAGATATTATAATGAGCACAATATCCCAATTAGTTTCAAGTATGTAAGAGAAATGATTACGATTACTCTAAGTTCATGGAAACTGCGACGTAGACTTGTAAGTATGCCACTTTATTCAAGGCACGGTAAATGTTCATTAGTATATAGTTGTTGGTCATGTAGACACCAATCCATTCATATCCGACATGGTATAACGTTCGTTAGTTCGATCTCGAACTAGTGAGAGCTAATCACCCGAACAGGGGTTGTCAATCCCCAATAGATCTATTTTATAACATTCGCGCTCACCCTCCAAGTGATTTACAGTTCATGAAACCTAAGCTAATCCGTAATTATTCGAGTAAAAGTCAAGTATGTGTTTACGTCCAAAAAGTAAACCAAGTATTGTATCTCATCGCATGACAAGTAAAGAAGTGCATAAATCAATTTGTAATCAACCATGTAAATGCATTTGTAAACAAGCATGTTCTCACCCCAAAACTTATAAAACGAAATCATGTAAAACGTGGGGTTATGAACTCACCTCGAGTGAGCTAATATCAAGTATATCACGCAAAATGCGTCCGATAATCGCCGAATGCAACCTAATCCAATATAGGTCGTATGAGTACTCGAGTACGTTGTCTAACAACTACCATATATAATCCTATTTAGTTATCATCATACTATCGTTCGGGCTATCATAATTAAGAGGTCATGACATGACGTACGAGGAGCTAGGATACTTTAAATCGTAAATCCAACAACTCGTCAATACGCCATCCGAAGAGGCCTCATTATGAAATTCCCTAGTAATATAGCACTTTGATAACTAATAACACATATATATATATATATATCTATATAGCTATATCACCATCTAATCGTTTTAGCGAAATCATATTTATAAGGTAAAAACGTTTATAATTACGCCTTTAGCAAAAATGACATAACTTTGTCGTTTTTAGTCTGTTTCTCGCGTTTCTTATGCCCACGCTTTTGTAGTAAGACGAGTGATCATAAAATCACATTTTTAGGTTTTCATGATTCTGATGTGAATAGTGATTTTACTGTTCATCACAGCTATAAACTCGTTTTTACGTTTTAATTAGCGTAAAACTCGTAAACGTCGTATCTTATTCGTTATAGCTCCGTTTTTAGCGATTCTTTCGAGCACGTTCTTGTAATTGAAAGTTTTATCATATTATTGATGTTTATAAAGTATAAGTTTCTGTGGTGAATAGTACTTTTTATAAAAATTGTTTTATAAAAGTATTAACTATCGTAAACTTGTAAATAGCGTATCTTCTTCGTTATTAATCGGTTTTTCGAGTTCTTTATGACCCCTCGATCCTTGTGACATGTAGTATTTTATAAAAGTATAAAATACATATGTAATTTTTCGAATACAAACAGCCCCCTAAGATAAATTTCTCAAAAAGTGTTTAAAACTTGTTTTTAGAACTTTTTAGCTTTACCACTTTTTTACAAATCCATTAGAACCCTTAATATCTTATGTCTTACATATATTAGGTCCATTAGCTCATATTTTTCCCAAGTGTTCAAAATAACAAGTGTTCTAATCTCACTTTTAATCAAAACCCATTAAAGAAACCCTAAATGGTGATTTAGCTAAATAAAACATATGAACACATAAAATCATAAGTATGAATACATAAAGAGTCTTAGATAACCTTAATGATATGTAGTATGATGACCAACACAATCCAAACCCTTGTTTGGTCACAAATCCAAGCTTGCAAGTATGAAAACCCTAGATTAGGTTTGAAACCCTAATCTTACATTCTTTGCTTCAACACTTATAAATGGTTAACCAATGCTTGCAAACATCTTAGAAGGTCTTAGGAATGATGTGTGTATGTTTGTATAATTGGTAGAAAAATTTGTATGGATTGTGTAAAGGGGTGTTTTTGAGCCGTGGCCTATCAAGAGTAAAATGGGAGAGATTGTTTTGATTTACACCTTAGGAATGTGTTATGTGTGTTTATCTTGCAAGTTAAGTCCTTATATAGGAGCTAACCATGGTTAAGGATCCCTAGTTAAGTCTAACTAGGGTAAGGTTAAGGAAATATCTAAAAGATATTTTAGATAAATATCTAATAAATATCTAATAAATATCTAGGGTTTTAAAAATGTGTATAAGTGATTTCCGGGTATGCTTAAACGTATTTAATTGCGAAACGTAAACGTCTTACGCAACCAATAAAATAAAATATAAAAAGTTAATTATTACTTTCATAAAAATAATATATTGTTTGCTTGACGAAAACTTTAATTCGTTTGGTGTCCGATTACGCTAAACGATAATTTTTTTAACTTACGCGATTTAACTTAACTATTACGATTTAAAAGCAAACGCGTAAAACCCTAAAAATAACTTGTGAATTTATTGACGTCGTCAATGACCCTAAAACACGGGGTGTTATAGTCTTCCCCCGTTAAATGAGCCTTGTCCTCAAGGCTTATGAAACGACACTTAACGACGGTTTAGCTTATGTGAAAAGGTGTGAATGTTTCTTCCCTAATTGGTCTTTACGTTCACATGTAACTCAGGACCTTGCCTAGAGTTCCATCGAACCTTGACAATTGGGTTACGGCTTTGCCTCAACCGTTTGACTTCTCGATTCATGACCTCCACCGGTTTCTCGACAAACTAAAGCTCGTTATCAAGGTGAAGTCCACCTAACGGAACAGCTAAGGGTTCGTCGGCATAGCACTTTCTCAAGTTGGATACGTGAAACGTATTGTGAACCCTGCTCAGCTCTTGCGGAAGCTTAAGCTTGTAAGCAACGGATTCAACTTGTTCCAACACCTTGAAAGGTCCAACCTATCTAGGGTTTAACTTCCCCCGTTTGCCACAGCGTACCTCTCCTTTCTAAGGCGATACCTTAAGCATAACCAGGTTGTCAACTTGAAATTCTATTGGCTTCCGTCTCACGTCGGCGTAACTCTTCTGGTGAGCAAGATTGATAGCGGATTGTCCTAGGGCGACTAGTGATGTGTCTCAGCTTCTTGGCTTAGGATTTGGTATAAGATGACGTCGACCTTATAGTAAGATGGTGTAACGGTTTACTTAGTTATGGTTACTAATTCGATTTACCGAAGTAATCGCGCTTCATGAATACGTACACAGAACTTGATATAATTAGAAAATTTGTTTTCTTGACAAGAAGTTTTAAGGTGACTACTCTCAGCACGGCATGGTCCTTCCTGAATTATACATAGGTGATCAAATTATGTATAATTGAGGACTAACGATGCATTGCTCATTTTTGTCAAAATAGCGTTATGACTTTTAGAATGACTTACATGAATAATTTAGAGAATTGGAGTAGATTGGCTGAAATTTCACGATACATAGATTCGATAGATAATTTGAAATCGTTCGTACAACGGATGTTTAAGAGAAATACAATAAGAACTCCTAGGGAAATAAAGTCTAAGATAGTTCCAACTTAGGATTTATTAGGCAAAGCGAGACAACTTTTTCTTTTAAGCTTCAATCTCATCTTCAATGTTGTTAAGGTCTTGATCGGTGTCTCCACCTTCTAAGGCATATACCATTCCACGTGCTTCGGTACCTTCAGCTTGGTTTCCATGGTTTCGATTCTTCAATTCGGGGCAATCACTCCTGTAATGCCCTTGATTCCCACATTCATAGCAAGTGAGGGTTCTCTGATTGTTAGTAGCAGCAGAACTCCAACAGTCTCTGGTCAGATGACCGACCCTCTTGCAGTTTGCACATTTTACAGTGCACGGGCCATTGTGATGAAACTTGCACTTGTTGCACAATGGAAGAGTCCCAGCATACTCCTTCCTTTCACCAGTCCCAGCGGCGTAAGCTTGAGCCACATTCTGCCTCTTGGAAAGTTGTTGTTGAGTTTGGTTGTTGTTATCAAGTTTCCTCTTGTTCTCAGCTTGTCTTTCAGCAAATTAAACTTCTTCAGGGTCGTCTCTTTGCTTCAGTTGCCTTCTGATGTGATCTTGCTGTGCCCATGGACTTTTCCAATGATCAACAACATATAATTAAACCTCTTGATAGTCTTTTTTCAACCCATCCAAGTGTTCAATTTTTACAAGGTCAATCCTGGAAACGGAAGAGGGCATGAATCTTAGCGTAAGGTACGTACATCCTGTGGATAATGAGTTTTTCATTCTTTAGAAAGAAGAGATCTTGGTTAACTAAGATCATTAGTGGAATCTTTGGATTTCTTATACAGCTGAGAAATACTAGAGCTGGTTTTTTTGAAATCTGTTTTGTTAAATCTTCTTCTTTTCTCTCCTAGACAATCTGTCTTTCTATGTAACTCTGCATTTGATCAAGATGATATTGATGTTCTTCACCTGAATCACATCGATTTCTCATCATAACAGTCAGAGCATTTTGCATTCTTTGTAGATCATTAGTAGTCATTACTTTCCTAGATAATTCATCCAATAGTTCTCGTGACACTTCTTAAAGGTACCTCATCATCATTATCTATACCTTGATCATCTTGCCATGCATCAAAATCCTCTAGTTGTTCTTGAGTACCTGAATCTGAAGGAGTTTATTCATCCATTGCTTGTGATGATGATGATTCACCTCTTGTATATGTTTTCATGCTCTATCTTTTTGTCTTTTTTGCACTGCTCTCCCCCTCAGGATGATTATCATCATCATTATGGTCTTCTTGATCACGAGTACGAACATCATCAACTCTGCAATGTTTAATAGGAGCAACAGGTTTATAAAACTTGTACATTAGTGAAATCCATACAGGAAGATCATCACTCTTTGCTTGTTCATCATCCTTCATCTTCAGATACAATTGTTTTTGAAGATCGAGGATGAAAACAGGTAGAATTTATTGGATGTACGTGCAGTGGATGTGATAGTCATATATTCCAATAAAGAAAGTTTATTATGTTGCTAAAAATTTTAAAGAAATGGCAATATTCTTCAAGTTATTGCAAAACGTTTCGAAGCTCATTAAATTACTGTTATTCAACTGTTATATTTAATTTAAAAGCTCTCAGATTTCCAAACTTCATTTAGCACTATTATCAATGAACATGCATGAAAAAACAGAAGAATCATCAACTTCATATACAGAACGCAAAAATATACACATTATATCACAAGAGATGTTTTCCTCTAAGAGTCGATCATTTTCGATTAAAAGTTGTTTAATTTTACCAATCTTAAAGTATTTATGTTTTATAGAACATGCATCGACATCAGTTTCCATTTGTTCAAAAATTTGTTTCATTCCAAAGACCTCTTTGTGTAAATCTTGTTCAAATGTAGTTAAAGAGTTTTTGAATTCGGCAACAAATGGTTTTACATCTGACTCATAAGCTTTTTTAACATGATGAACTCCAAAATCTCCCCAATTAAACACATTAATCTTCATTTTTTCTTTGATCACCTTATCAAAAGTATCAATCTGGTTTTTAGCGTTTTGAAAAAACATTCTTACCTTACTGATTTTTAGAAGTTGTTTTGGAACAATCTATATTGTTTTATCATTTACAACTAAAGGTTTGGAAACTGGAAGCCAGTAAGCTTGTTTTGCACTCAATTGTTTTTTAGGAACAAAATACACATAAATCTTATTAATCTTTGAATAATCAACCAATTTGTCATTATGTTCATCTTGCTTTGTTTTTCATTTTTAACCTAGTCTCCTTCGGCTAAAATTCAACGTCTCTTTAGAATCAAACAGAGAATATAGATGCATTTTTCACTAAAGAATTTCCATCATACAAAATTGGTTGTATTCTTTGAGCTTTCTTAAGATACAAGATTTGAGTAACCTAAAAGCCATTTAATTTGAATCATGCAGTAAAAGCGCTTGGTGGTTTTTTTGGGTTAACATGTACATTGTTTGAATAGTTTGTCCGCTTTTGTAAACAATGTTTTTCAATTTATTTTCTTGTTGTGTAAATCCAAAACTCATACGACTGTAACTTATACTTCTTGTTTTGTTGACTCTTGTATCAAAATTGTCAATTTTTTTCAAGATAATTATTTTCAACTATAAAAGAAAGTTCTCGTTTTAAGGTAAGAATTTCCTTATTAAAAGCTTTTTCCTTATGATTATATTCAACAATCAATTTTCTCATTTGAGACTCTAAATCCTTTTCTTTTAATGTGAAAACAAGCTGATTTTCCTTTTTAGATTCCAAAACTTTGATTTGTTTTTTGCATCTGTCAAGCTCAATGGTCAACTGGTCATTTACTTGCTTAAATTCTAGATTGGCCATGTTACAACGAGTAACTTCGTGTTGCATGTTCTCAATTAACGACAAAATCGCAACATCATTTTGTGCAAGAAAATTAATCTCTTGAACAACTTTGTTTTCATTTTTATCCGGATATGGGTTGTCAGAAATAACATTACTGTCACTTAGACAGCAGTTAGGGGTGTTTGTTTTCGGGGTTGGCAGCCCAAGGGGGTGTTTGTTTCGATGGTTTTTAGCCCACGGGGGGCGTTTGGTCGGGGCAGCCTGTAACACCCCCAAAAATGTGTCGCAGCGGAAATATGTCCGGGGGCGTTACTTCATAATACAATAGCACAAGATACAAGAGAACGACCTCTAAATGTGTCGTTTGAAAAGTAATCTCGTTGATTTCTTTGAAATTGATGTAACATTTGTCCCATAATTGCATCACAATGATAAGCTTGAAAATAACCCAACGAGATTTGATCATTTGTATGTAAGTAGAAATCCATAAATGAAATCTTGTAAATTTTAGACTCCATTGCACATCAAGTAAGCCAAGCATCTAATTCACCTGAGAAAAACATGCTTAAAAGTGTCAACATTAAAGTTGGTGAGTTCATAGAGTTTTGTAAGTATAAATGTAAATGTTGGAATCCAAAGATTTATAAAGTATATATGACCATTTCAATCCTTATAATAATCGCCAAAAATGTAAGAGTAAATGTAGAACCGAAAGAGTTTAGTGTTTATTGCTTCGCCGCAATATAATGAAAAGTGTTCAGAAATTAGTAATGTTCAATAAGTAGTATGGACAGTGATATCGTTGATTTTCCAAAATGTATGGGTCTACTATAACAGATACAGTACCACATAAATAATATCTACTGTTGCGCTAAGCTCATGACACTGAAGCTCGACATCTATGTATGCAATTTAATGCAAATAAAGGCCCGTGTAGATGTTCAAACCCGTAACATCCAAATTGTTCCGACATGTATGCATTCGTGTTTCAGTACGGTCGAAACTAGTGAGAGCTACTCACCCGAATAGGGATGTCAATCCCAAATAGATCTATTTATACACTCGCGCTTCCTCAACCGGTCCTCCGGTCAAGAATTTAACAGTTCATGATAATGGGCAATGGTGGGTTATGTTACTTAGGCAAACACGTAAACAGGAGATGATAACCGAAAACACTTGTGTCCAATAAAAATTAACTGTTGTATTCGTAAATAGCTTTGAGTACTTAAATCCATAAGTAGAAAAGAGTGTGATATAAATCAAGTAATCGAGTTCGTAATGAGTATGTAAACAAGTTGTATTTAGCATGTATTCTCCCCCGAGATTTGTAAAGTAAATGTAAAGCAAGTGAAAGAGGGGCTATAAACTCACATCGATGATGAAGAACGATTGGCGGGAATGTACACATTGAGTACAAGACGAAACGGAAACTGAAATGGCTCGACAAAGAAGTTTCGGTTTATCTTAACGGCTATGACCCACTAGCCTAGGATGATGTACTTGGTTTTCCGACGAATGAGTATGTCAACGTGACACGTTAATAAAAGATTTATGATGAATGAATATGTCATGAAATCATTATTCCTAAATTATGGAGGATAATTGATTTGACTGCATTAATTAACCTTATTTTAATTTGTTAGAAATCACTAATCCTAAATTATGGAAGGATAAATATGAAGAGATTAATTGGCCATTAATCACTCATTAAATTAATAAAAAATATATTAATAAAAATAGTAATTGTTAATTCCATTATTAGGTTTAGAGTAAAATCCCATTAATAAAAGAGGATCACAATTGCATGGAAAAATATACAGAAAACAAAAACACATAAAAACGCAGGGTTCTTGATCTGTGCCTAGAACAAGAACAAACACGTGGTTTTATCCCAATGAGGTATTCGTGTAACCCAAACATAGGGTCGAATAATCTTCTTTGGAAAGTGATTACATGACTTCAAGTGATATCCAGTAACCATCTTGGTAATTAACTAGGCTATTGATTGTCTTCACCCTGATCTGGGATCTACTACAACCAACATAACCAAATGTTGATTATTATTGAAAGAATGAAGTGACAAGATCTCTCCCCTCACCTCCTTTTATAGAGATGAGGGGGGAGAACAAACCCTAAAACACATGGGCTGGACTTGGGACACAAGTTAACCCACGACAACTTAACACTTGACTACCCTGGACTTTTGCTAAAATAAAGACTAAACATAACAATACTCTTACGAACATGGACCAGATTTTTAGTTCAATAAATAAAAAACCATATACGAACAAAAGTTTTGTTCATTCATTTGTATTTGTGAACTTGATAACCCGTTCCGTAGGTTTCATTTCGGTATATTATTATGTTAGTTTGTTCATTTATGCTCTCCTTCTAATAATGTATTTATGCTTACACAACAAAAACAAAGAAACATAGAAGAAATTGCATATTAAGTATTCAATATATATCTTATGCTCGTTGATCATCTTAATGAACGATAATATACATGGACAGAAACAAGCTCATTTTCTCGATGAACGATTATGAAAGCACAAATCTATTCGTGTGTCCGGTTAAGCTTAAGAAACTAACACGAATAATAACAAGCCATGCAGCGTTCATTCAATTCGTTTAATCACAATATATACAACTATCGGCTTGTTTGGATACCAGGAACACAAACCCATGTTTGTAAAGATTATTAGTTGGTTAGTTGACATTTTTGTAGTGGTTGAAACATGCCAAAAGAATCCTATTATGGTTCTGCTGCCCAGTTCCTATAATATATAATTATGTACAAGTATTAATATAGAATGACAATTTGGACCAATGGCTGTAGTTTTATTTGGGATAATACATACAAATTTGCCCTTTTTTTAAAGTTTTGTGTCTGGTGTTATAAGCGCAGAATATGATGAAAATAATCAATATCTAGCTAATTATCAATGAATGGTTATCGGATATCATTTGGAATCGTGTTATCATTTTTCAAAGTAAACTACTAGACTCTAATGCCTGGGTATTATGAATATCTACTTGGGATAAGACCAAATGTATGTTAATGATTTAGGCACAAATCAATAACCCTTGCACATCCAAATATTTATGTTTTATGTATGTATCTTCCATGCAGATATTATGATCTCTATTTATAGTAGAGATCACTCAACCCTAGTCAATGAAATTATGTGTGATTAACGGCCTATAAATCACCACATAATAAGCCTCTATAATAGTAGGAATTAGTGGTCACATGGCCAATTAACGTGGTCATTAATGCAGTTATATCTGCCACTTGAATAGGGCTGAGCATATTGGACCGTCGACCGGACCGGAAAACCGGACCGGACCGGGCCGACCAGACCTGACCAAACGTATTTCGGTCCGGTTTTCGGTCCATGCTTTTTCATTATCATTTGTCCTCGAGATCCGTTCAGTCCAGTCCGATTCTTACAAAAAAACCTGGCGATAGATACCTTGTAGAGGAACCGGACCGGACCGAAGATCGAACCGGACTGAACCTGGAGGAGGGGGTGGGGTGGGGGGGGGGGGGGTGGGGGGGGGGGGGGTGGGGGGGGGGGGGGGGGGGGGGGGGGGGGGGGGGGAGGGGGGGGAACGGACCAATTCGGATCTAGGTCTTCGGTCTGGCGTTTTAAACCAATTCGGTTTCGGTCCAGTCCGGTCCGGTTTTTGGACCGTGAGCATCTCTACACTTGAATATGTCAAAGCCGTTACAAGTTGGTTGAATTCATTTCAGCTAAGTCATTTCCCCCCTCAGTGGTCCCTTGAACACTTCTCAGCTAGCTCGTTGAAGAGCATACACGCTAAAGGTTTTCAAAATTGAAAACACCCAAAGATGAGTTAACCCACTGAGGATGAATCCTCTGATGGATTACTCTCTGATTGTCACACCCCGAAAATGACGGAAAGCTCAGGAATGCAATATAATGATCAATCATAACACAAGATACAATATAGAGAAAACTACAATGCATAAACTTCAAGTGTTACGAAGACCATCAACTTTGAACAATCTCGAGTGATGTCCTAAATCACAATCAAATCCATAAACTCTTACAATATCCAAAACCCCTCACAAGGGACCAAATCCAAACTTAAACCAAAATCTTTCAGATACTAAAACCAAATAAAATAAACAAACAAGACTTCACATAAAAAATCCACACGGGATACTTCTAAGTCTGCTATCACATAACACCAACTTATTCCTCTTTCACTTCTTCACCTGAAAAATGAAAACTCGAAAAACGTCACAATAATGTTGGTGAGTGTCTCGTAGGATGACCTTAAAACCCAAAAGTTGTTGCCACACACACCCATATCATCCCCTGCTAAACAATTTCACCATAGTCACTGGTACGCACCTAAGGGCCTAACCAAAAGCTAGGCACTAGATAGGGCAAGACCTCACACACTAGGGTAGGCGTACCCATCGCCCAATAACTACCAATACTGGTTAGGCGTACCCAACCTGATCCAAACAATCAAACAAATACTGGGATATGCGTACCCATCCAGTCCTAAACAATCATGCAACTCATAATATGCACAAGATCAGCGTCATAAGCCCGATTATCTTTGTCCCAAAAACAAAACCACATTTATCACACAGTTCAATTCAAACAGTTCAAAACAAATATGAGTATCATTTCTCCGAACGCGAAAAAACAGTAGAAAAAATAGGCTACGTGAACTCCACAGCTCAAGCAAGACTTTAGCAAAACCAAATCTCAATCACACAAGCAAATGCAACGACGTCCGCACACGACCTAGTCCAGTTAATGTCCCATTTTAATTATTCATTTCCAAAACAGTCTTCACGTTTGATGCATAGAGTCTAGACGCGTTGTACAATTACCCATGACAGTTTAGTGGTGTGATGGTTGACGACATATCCCAACAATCATATCAATCTCATTACTCAATAATACTTACTTATACTATTAAAGAAAATAGATAACAAATATAAGTAAATATTTATAATTAATAATTATAAATATATCATGATAAGTTCATTCGGTAACCTTAGTCACCGCAAAAATAATCATAATAGGGTTGAAAGTGAAACGTTTACTCATAATAAACAAATTAGAGAAGTTTCGAGAAAAATTATATTTTTCGTCTTTTAGTGAATTTATTAAATAAATAAAATAATTAAATAATATTTTATTATTTAAAATCAAAAAAATCATTTTTTTTTAGGTAAAATTTATAAGTATAATAACGTTTTTACCCTAGAATTTCGACATACCCGATACGTTCATACAACTTTTCCAAGGTTTTTAACCTTTATTCCAAACACTTTTCAAACTTTCGACACTTTTCGACAAAATTCCAAAAATCTAAATCTTTAACGTTACTATAACCGTTTTTTTCCCCAAAATAGCGATCAATAACACTCGCAAAAAAAATACATTTCACTTTCAAAAAGTCCGTCAAAACTCTTATAACGACTAAATATCGCTTATTGGGCTTTAAGGCCCAATAAGGGTCCATTAAGAATATTAATAACCCCAAAATAACGATCCATTACCCTAACCAAAGTCCCATTTATATACATAAAGCTCATACTAATAAGTAGAAAATAATCGACCACAAATAAGCCTTCACGATTATGCCGACGACTTAAATAGGCTTATTGGGCCGTGAGTCCATAAGCTCCACAATACATATATTAAGCTTAACCATAAGCTAATAAGCTACGTATCACATTTGGTTACCACCATAAGCTATAATAATAGTCCACAAACATACGCCACATCACAAAAATAGTCAAAATCACTTCCCTTGTGATTGTGAAAAATGACGTGGCATTTAAGCCCAAAATAAGCCACGAAATAGCTTAAAAATAAACCCGAAATAAGCTATACAATCTACTATAAAAAAATAAGCTATCTAGCAACATATGTTATTCAACCATCACGACCACAATATCAAAACTACAAAAACCCCTTTCTTCTTTCTTTAAATCCAACAAACCAAACACCCCTTTTTATATCCGTTTTGTTTCTAAAAATTGATTTTTACGACGATCAACTTGTACAACTAACATCTATGCATCAATATAAACCTAAAAGGACGAACAAAACTTAAATTTGAAAACTTACAAGAAAATCTTCAAAAGTATAGATTTCGACAATCAAACCAGAAAACCCAAACGTTTTCAAATGAATACTCGAGACTAGAATCAAAACTCAATATATCACCAACCTTAAATTTTTTTATCAAAGTTGAAAAACTATTATGTTTGTGTGTTTTTGGTATTCGATACGAACCAACAAGGGAGAGTGAAATAGAGGTAAGATTATGTTTTTTGAAAATGAACTATGTAGGTTTCAAAATGAGGACAAGTATAGTTAAGTGATCCAACTATGGACACCATTGCTAAAATCATGCCTTGATGTACCCTATGGGACTAGAACCGGATTTGGTATCCAAGGGGGTCTCGGGTCTTTCTTTTCGTGTCGGGATCACTTAAAAGCTCGTAAAAAAACTCAGATCGTAAAAAAACTCTCCAAAGATGTGATGGATGTGCGCGTTAGGCTTTAGAAAACTAGCCATAAGATATTAAATTGGCATAGACGTCTAGGGAAACGCGAGTGTATAGAAAGGATACCATCAGTAACAGTCTTTATACTACCTTACCCCTAATATGGTTGATCCATCTTAAGTGTTTTAATTGCATGTAATGTACTCTTAGGGGCCTTGTAATAGTCTTCATACTACCTTACTTGTGCGTTGCCTTAACGGAATATTACATAGATGGTGGGTTCGTGTAATTCGTTCATGACTTAAGAAATACTTACACAGATCATTGCAAGAGTGACAAAGCAACATAATTTGGAGAAGCATAATTAGGAGTAATGCATGATTAAGTAAATACGTTCGTTTACCATATAATTATTACCAGTAGTATAGATTTAATTATTAGTTTAATTAGTTAAAAACCAACCAACCTCTCAAACTATGATTTTTACTTCCTTTTATAAAAACATAAAAACACAAAAAGAATCTCCTTTCAACCCCTTAGGCCTCTGTTAGATTCTGTTCGAGCCTTCCTAACATATTCCCCTAGAGAACGATAACAACCCCCCGAGTCTTGCCTTACTACACTACAACGGGTAGGTGCTCTGCCTAGGGGATTGTAAAACGTCCTGTGAAGTCATTACAAACCGCACATCATCGTTTAACCCCTGAAATCATGCAAATATCCTCATTTATCGTGCTTAATCATTTCGTTTTGTCATTTTAGCATTTGGAGGAAATACACATGACTTGGATTCAATTTGGGAAGAAACGGGACAAGATTGCAACTCTACACAAAGATGATCTAGATTTGGCACATGGTGCGTAAAGACGACGTCACAATTCCTTGTGACGACTTCAAAGTATGCAAGAGACGATGTTAAGACTTTTTGTGACAACGTTGAAGTAGCCGACTCTAAGAAGCCCAAAGAAGATTATACGGGTTGACGACGTCGCAATTAACAAGCGACGTTGTCGCGACTTAATCCCTATATATACAAACCTTATTTTTTATGTTTTGAGTGGAAAACTTAGAGGAACGAACCTATACTTTGTAGCAGCATTTTTAGATGATTTTTAGGGTTTTATAACCCTTGTGTAGCCACCATAACTCCATGTTTAATTGAAGTGGAGTTCCTTATTCCTTTTAATCTTTCGATATGTCTATGTATTATTTGATTAATTGTTCTTCACTTTCAATTAACATGCTTGGCTAAATATAATTTATGTTTGCTTATGATTACATGAAACCTAGCTGTTTATCTTTTGTTATTACTTCTTGTTAATGATGTGCGCATTATGCTTTAGAAAACTAGCTTCTTAATTGCATAGCGAAGGCGTCTAGGGAAACATGGCTAGGTTAGAGGATACCCATACAATAGTCTTCATACTACCTTGCCATTTAGGTGGATTCCGAGTTAGGTATTTAATTATTTAGATACTTACACATTTCATTACGAGGGTGACGGGTAATAAAATTGGAGATAACAACTAGAGAGTAGTGCATGATTAGGTAAACACATTTGTTTAACCATAAGATTTTTCCATCACCTTTACTTTTCTGCAATTAGAATAGAATTAGGAGTAGTTAGTAGCTTAATCAAACCCCCTTTAAAACCCAAGATTTTACTTGCTTTCTAAAAAACATAAAAACACAAAAATACTCTTCTCTCAACCTCTAGACCTTAGTGACCATACAATTCGAGCCTACCAAAACTATTCCCCTAGAGAACTATCAATCACCCGAGTCTTGCCTACACTACACTACAACGATTAGGTAAATCGCACATCACAACTCGTTGTAGTTTTTTTTGTCTATGATCGACTAACTTTTGTATTGACCATTTTATAATAGATTTGATTTAAACAAGAAACTTGGTTGTGATTGTTAACAAATTTGTGAAACTACCGTGGATAAACTTGTTAAAACAATGTGGTCTTGAACTAGTTGATTGCCGTTAATGCTTGATTTTATTGTTTTATGATCTTGTGCTACAACTAGTCGCATGGTCGATAGCTCGCTTAGTCAAGTAATTGACATTATCAGAAAAGATTTAGATTTAAAGCCAAAGATTGATGTCGTGACAAGGGACTTTCTAGAGTAAGTCCTTAAAACGAGTCCACGCATCGTAGAGAGATTCATCATGATTTTTTTGTAACATTAAGATATCATTTCGAAGTTTTGTATTTCTTCCTAGTGGAAAAAACTGAATAAGGAAACGAGTAATGAGGTCATCCCAAGTCGAGATGGATCTCGCAGGTAGACGCTCAAGCCAGTTGCTAGCTTGATAATGAAAAGAGAATTGAAATAAATGTAATCGCATAATCTCTCGGGAAGCACCATTAAGGTCGACTGAATCAACAATTTTTAAGAAATCCTTATGGTGTTGGTTTGGGTCTTCGGACCTAAGCCTGTTGAATGCACATCCGTTTTGCAAAACTGTATATAGAGAATTGGGTCTGACGACATCATGTTTTCGTTGTGACGTCATCAGCTCACTGTCTTCGATTAGGGTTTTTGTCCACCGACTTAGTGTGACGACATCAGGTTGTAGATGGTGACGACGCAAGGTTGGAGGTGTGATGACGTCAAGGAGGTCGTCTCAGTCCACTTGTAATCAAAAATCACAAAAATAACCTTTCTTGGCACTTTTAGTGACGGCGTCAGGCATGCTGGTCAAAGACTTCTTTTTCTTCCAATCTTCATTCAAATGAACCCGAATCTTATACGTTTCCAACAAATGCATTCCTAAATGCCTAAAAGTCAAATAGGAAGTATTTTAGGTAATATACAAAGTGAATAAAACTAAGGGCTAAATGACCCCTACAAATAATACTACCTTGCCCTCATCAGCTAACCTAAAGAACCTATTGATGAACTTATCCTTCGTCTTTGTCCTAGACTCTGACTAAACTTGTATACTATCGGAAATCATTATCTAAAATAACCTTAATATTACATTAATATTATACGAGCTACGCAACAGAAATAAACTCATATAGCAACTATAATTAACATAAAACATAAACGGAAAACGTACCTCTAGCAACCAAGCTAGTGAAGAAATGAGAGCTTCTTGAGAATACGCATATGTATTAAACCATGCCAAACTAAAACCCTTCGAGTTACTAAAAGCAGTAACATCTACGTGTATCCACACTACACGTTAACCAATATCACCCGAATGCTAGTTCCACGAACCAACGTACGAAGAATACAAGAAGTAATTGAAAAAACCAAAACCCTAAGGGTGTTTGTTTTGTTCGACCATAACAAGAGAAGAAGAGAGGGAATGTGATTAATAATGAGGTCTAGGGATCCTATATTTATAGTGTTAGGATTAGAGTTACATAGCTTTGGGAAAAAGCTACCTAATCTTGACAGTTTTGGTCCCTCTTCTTTCCTTTACCATAATTGGCCCCAAAGGTACAAGAAACACCCGTGGTGTTGACTTTTTGACCTTTCTAATATTTATGTATAATTACGTTTAATTATACATGAATTAAAAAGAAAAAGCCTTATAGTTAATTAATCATGAACGAACTAATTAACGACCGTTAGTATTCAATCGTTGGATTATTAATATACATAATAAATATACACTTATATTATATACATTAATCGAGTATTAA
>BQNB010018041.1:0-68920 GCA_026074375.1 Tanacetum coccineum
ATTTTTGTTGAATTGTACATTTGTTTATTGGTGAATTTTGAGTTCTGTCATCTTAAGCTAACATTCATTTGATGACCACAATGAACAAATCTATCATGGACGCCCTTTGGTTCATATGCTGATTGGCTTAATTGATTCAATTCCAACAGATTAAGCTCTAAAGTTAAAGATTTGCTGGAAGGGGTTCTTTATATAACTTGGTGGAGCGTATGGATGTTTCGTAATCAGTTGCTCTTCTCGTCGAAAGCCCCTCGTAAAGATGTTATTTTTAACGATATTGTTTCGCGCTCTTTCACTTGGTGCCTTTCTAGATGTAATTGTACTTTTAGTTGGGATAGTTGGTTGCAACACCCCTATTTGATCTCTTTGTAATTCTTTTTCTAGCTTCTTGCTAGTTGGTTTTATAATAGTTGTCGTTCAAAAAAAAAACATAACAAAGTAAATATTAGCTGCCTATTTTCTATCAGTTTTTAAACAAATAAACTAGACCAAATTTAAGTTCATAAGCCAATTTGATAAAACATATAATATTAGTTGCAGTCAAAATCTTAATGATGCCAAAGTATATCACTATATGTTAGTGTTACATGTTATATTTATCAACCTTCTTTTCTTACAGAAGCTTTTAGCTTGACAAAATCACCAAAATATTTAAAGTTATAATAATATATCTAGCCGTGAACAACAGGGCAATAAGTGGTTACACAATTCTTGTGAATCAAAGTACTTGGAAACTATTACATAAAATCATGAAAACCAATGAAGAGGCCAAGAGGGTTATATTCGTCCACTTAATTAATATGATTAATATTCATGATTGTTTTTAACAAGTTCAAATCATCTAACAAACAGAGAGATTTCATGCAGAGTTATTTGACAATAAGATTTTCAAAATACTTAAAATTAAGCAACACAATTAGTTAAATATACCTCAAAGAAACAAATACATGCCAATATAGATCAAACAAGCAGAATTACCCGCGCGTTGCTGCGGGCCGTTAATTTTTCGCGCGCTGTTGCGGGCCATTAATTTTTCTTTTTTAATTTTGTGCGGGTTTATTGTTTCGATCTCATGTTTAATAGTTTGTTTTTTTTCTTATATGGTCATAAGTGTTGGGCCTCATGTTTAAAGGGTTTTTTTTGCTATACGAGGGGGTTTTTTTTTAGTATAATTTTATGAAATTATGTTGCGGGTTTATTTTCTCGGTATCATGTTTAATAGTTTCTTTTTTTCCCTTATATAAGTTTATGTCCTGCGCGTTGTTTGGTGCCGTTATTTTTTTAGGTGTTATTTTTTTCGAGTTTATTTTTTCGGTCTCACGTTTAATAGTTTTTTTTATATGGGCTTATGTGTTGGGTTTCATGTTTAAAGATTTGTTTTTTCTTGCTATACGGATTTTTTTTAATATAATTTTATGGGATTTGGGTAAATATATGTTATATATTTGGGCTTATGGTTTTTAGTGACGTAAAATGATACCGTTTAATGCGACCTAAAGATGTACGTTTGTGACCATATCGATTATTTTAAAGTTATTAGGTATCGAAAATGGTTCCACGGGTATTCTTTTATCTGAATAACTCGATACTTATGTAATATATATATTTTTTCTCCTATTTTGTGCCAACAAAGTTTTAAAAAAAAAAATTGGACCGGCCCAAAGTCGCAGCCCAATAAATTGAGCCAAACTGTGATCCCAAAAAAAATTGTTATTGTAGCTAGGGGGTGAAACTACGTCGTAATATGGTGAACATCAAAATAACAAGTAGAAGTATACTATCAAATTGTTAATAAGAATTTCTATGTATTCCGTATTAAACAAGCAATAATTTGTAATTCACATGGTCCAACAAGATAGTTTACCATCATAATTATACACGACATACTAAAACAAACTAACATATTATAGTTACATTAAACCAACGTTGATACGGATTTTTTATCTTTCTTTATTGTTAAAGATATAATTTTATTTATAATCAAATCATAGTCTGACCTTTTTAGGATTTCAACAAACCATGATTCACCTCAATATAGATTAGAAAAACGGTAAACATCTACCAAGTAAAAGCAAAGCAGATGATAATAAGAACAAAAACATACAAGTTTTAGACGCCATAATACCACGAACACCAACCAACAGTCTATTCACGAATTACTAAAAGTTTTCTCTTATTTTGATTTTAATACAATATGAATATTATTCATATTCATCTAAAAGTAGTACTAATTAACGTGGCGCATAACTCTATATGATAGTATTATAAACAAATATACGATGACTAGGTATAAGGGTCTAAGACGTACCTTAATCAATTAGCTCATATATCACCGTAGAAGGAGTACCTTAATCAATGAACTTATATATCACCGTAGAAGAAGTACCTAAGAAAATCAAAGTTATTTTAAGGGCGTGCTGATAACATGTTTTGTGAAATAATATATAGAACAATAAAGAAGAACACAAGAAAAAGAATAATGAAGAATATTGTTTATTCATCTCTCAAATGAGGTATATTTATAATACAAGATAAAGTACTCCGGAACATATGTAATCTCCTATCATAACTCAAATACCTCTAATCAATATCCTATAAGATATGGACATCCATACTATAATTTTTTTTCATTGTAATTTTTATATAAGTATCTTTATTATCTAACACATTTGGATGTTATACATGAATTATTCGAAAGCGTTAAAACGTTTGATACGGTATTTGTTTTTCTTAACTTTTAAATTTTTTGAATATATTAAGGTGTTTAGCTTTATTTTGTCGGTGGGTTTTAGTGTGAATTAATCTTGATACCCGCAATTTTGTACATAAAATATTTAACTGGGGATACCCGATACCCGTGGAAAAACCCGAAAAACCAATGGATAATATTAACTGGGTACCCAGCGGGTAATGAGACGGGTACGGATTTAGATATTATAAACAGATGCGGGTACGAGTACACTTAAACCCGTCTCGAACCCGACCTGTTGCCATCCCTACACTAAACGTTACACCAAATATAGCACTAAATATAGTTTTATATAATATATGACAATAATATTAATACATTAATGGATGATAAGGATATAAATGATAAACTAAATTAAAGTGTAAGGTTGAAAGTGAAAGTTTTGTACATTTAGTGCAATGAATAGTACTCTCTTCGTTTTAAAATTATTGTTCACAGACAATAAATACCTATTTTAAGAAAAACATAATTATTACTCCCTCCGTCCCACATTAAGTGTCTACTTGACTTTTTCAAAGTCTTTTTTCTTCAACTTTAACCTTAATGATTTCTTCTTACGTTATATGATACTTGATGCAAGATATATGAATGGATATAGTTTTGAATATATTTTTCGTTGGTAGAATTTTTGTTCAATATTATATAACACAAACAAAAATATTTATGGTCAAAGTTGATAACAAAAGACTTAAAAGATTCCATTGTGGACACTTAATATGGGACGGAGGGAGTACAACTTTGTTTTTCTTACTTTTTGTAGAATGACAGTTTTACCCTTAATTAATTAATTTAAAACTTCTTTAATACGGTAAACTCAAACTAAATTCTTTATTTATTTATAGAACTGAACAATTAATTTGGGACAATCCAAAATGAAATAGTAGACAATAATTTTAGGACGGATGTAGTATATCACTATATTTAGTGCATTTTGATAGTTACTATTCATTGCACTAACATAATGTTAACATTGAAATGAATTTCATGTATTTTTTGCACTATCTTAATGCAAAAAGTACATATAATACATACATTGGAGATGCTCATGTTCTTCTATGACAATATGGCGTTTGGACTTTGGAGATTGTTTCTTTTTATGATTGACCATAAATATTATTAATGGGGTAGGTTTTACATACCACCCCCCTCCCCCCCCCCCTTAAAAAACCATTTGTACCTTTTTTGTTTTTCTGGTTTTTTTAATTTTTTTTAATTTTTATAATTGTGTTTATATTATAAAACTGTGAAACTGAAAGCACATAATAAAAATTATAAAGTTTAACAAGTTAAAAGTATGAAACTGACAAAAAATACGAAACATAAACTAATAAAAGACTGTGATTTACTGTAAACAGATGAGACAAAAAGAATATTTAGTACCATTTTAGTACTTTTTGATACTTTCTTGTGGGTCAGAAGAGTAGCAACAATACTACCCCATTATCAATCTCCCTTTTGGTCTTAAAGAGAAAACAACGTTAAAGAAAGAATAATGATGATGCCAATCGAAAAGGTAACCTTTGGATAGAAACAATCAAAATGTCACTTAAATTATCAAACATGTAGAAACAAGTACACTAGCAAAACGTAACTTTAGAAATGATGATGAGGATCGGGGCCTCCAGGTGCAAGTCTTGTGGGAACGTCTTCTAGCATCGCCCTCCTCCAATAATATTTTAAAGTTGACTCGTCAAACCCATGTTTATTCAAGATGCGACGTAAGTCCTTTCTAACGCTTGTATTAATGGAAAACTCGTTTAAGCAACGTGCCCCTTGTGAACCCGATAGGCATGTCGATACCACTAGTAGTATACAAAGGGTGAATTTGCACAAAGTAGCCATAGGGTCGAGAATGGGATGGTTAGACTAACAAAGCTAGTCGTTTATATAGTAGATCAAGGTGCATGCAACAACAAAAGTTAGTTAGTGGGACAAAAATGTCACCTTTTTCATGTGCGTTCAATGTTTTTAATTCAAGTGGAATTACAAAAAACAAAGATATAAAGATTTTGGTGGCCAAATAACGACCGCGTCTGTATTGATAGATTTAGATGGATTTAAAAAGTAATGAACATGGTATATTTAATGGCGTTGTGAATATTTGAGCCCCGGATTTTATTTAAGAGGAGGAGAAAAGTTTTAAGTGTAGATCATTATTTTTTAATATCAAAAGAACTTATCCTCACTTTTCATTTTTTTATCTAATGGTGTGGATAAAAGCAGACTTTTAATTATAAATAAATCTAATTAAAATCAGAAGGGTAAAATGGTCTTTTTACCTATCTCACATAACTCTCCATCACTTGTCACAAACACACATAGTTCTCTAATTTTTCACACACACGACACCTCAAACTACCTCCAATCAAACTAAGATTCCACCACCCCCCCCGCCTTCATTTTCAACCATCACAATCAAGATCAAAATAAATGATTCACGAAGTCAAATTATACAATCCACATCTAATTTTCTTCTTCACTTCAATATGATGATTGTTCGCGAGAATCACGTTTTTGGTATTTTTTTACTTTTATTTGATACTTTTGTTCGATTTTCGTTAGGATTGTGTTTATTGATGTTGTTAATTAGATTTTCATGGGATTTAGGGTTCATATGGTGTATTACGTAGATTTTAGGGTTTATAGTGATTTAATTATGTATTATTGTTGTTTGTTGTTATTTATGATGTTAACAAGTATTAGTTGTTGATGCTGTAATTTTTTATGAAAAACTAGACAAAATCACATGTGATTTGTTTCAAAATTTTGTATACTATTGTTGTTGTGATTGTTTTTTTGTGTTAACTAGCATTTTGTGCGATTTAATTACAAACTATTGAACTTGTTGACTTGATTAGGCTTGTTGTAAATGTTATTGAAAAACAAAACAAAATCACATGTGATTTATTAGTGTTTATTGTAGATTATTGGTGTTGTGATTAATTTTGTTGTGTTTATTGTTGACATTTGTCACACCCCCAAAATATCGTGGCAGAAAGGTAATCGGGGGTGTTGACTTCATAGCACACGAACACAAGATATAAAGAACAACCTCTATATGAGTCGATTAAAAAGTAGATCATTTGATAAATTTAAAGCAAATCAAGTTAGTAACCAAGTACAATAAGGAGTTACGATACAAAATAGTAAGTAGTTTAAAAGAAATCTGAATGATCCAAAAGACTTCATAGATGCGACTTCAGATGTTAGCCATGTAAATCAAGGACCTGAGAAATACATGCTTAAAACGTCAACAATAATGTTGGTGAGTTCATAGGTTTAAGTAAATATAAGTGTGGACCACAAGATTTTAAGTGTATGATCATTGTAACACATACAATGACATATAAGTAAAAGTTATTACGACTGCACTAAGCTCATGACATCGAAGTTACAACAGAGTTTAAGTGTTTGCAAATCAATGCAATAGTTAGGCCATGAACAGGCGTCTAACCAAGACCACCCGGAGTTACCCTAAAATTATTCGAACGTTTCGAACCAATCCTCTTGGTCAAGTAAGCGCTACTTACCCGGACGGGGGTGTTAACCCTAATAGATCTATTTTACAACAATCGTGCTTACACAAAGTAATTAACGGTTCATGATAGTGGGCATAAGCGGGTTAACGACACTTAGGCTAATCCGCAATAGTTTAAAAGTGTACTCGTGTCTATATGTAAAAGCAAGCAATGTATCCCACCCTTAGTGTTGCAAAACAAGTATAAATCATGTAAAAGTGGGGCTATGAAACTCACCTCAAGCAAACAATATAATCGGGAAAATAACGCAAGTGCTAAAATAGCTCGAGTCCTAACCGTAACCTAATTAAATAATAAGGCGCTTTAGGTTTACAATATGAGTGCTCTAAATGCATATGAGCTTTATAAATATTTTCCTCAACCTACTATGCTTGTGTCTAATGTTTTTCTATTCTAAGATCAAAATATACTTTACAACTAACTTTACAAATGTTTTATATTTAAAGTTTTATAAAATAGCTTGTTGAAAAATAGGGTTTTCTCAACTTCACGGGGCCGTATCTCCCTCGTTTTCTACTATAATAATACGTTTCAAAAGTCTAGGTCGAAGGTTTTTGAGTTATCGTTCCAACCATGTAAGTCTCGTAAAGCGAATCAAAGTTTAAGGGGTCTATATGGGGTTTAGAAGGCACAAAGGTCCTGTTGTTCCAGGTCAGAAAGTTTTGCTGAAATTGTTTTAGTCATAACTCACTCAGTTTTTATCCTCTCGGCTCGATTCAACTAGCTAAGTTTAAGTAAAGGTCTTATCTACAAAAGTCTCAAAAGACTCAAAATTCCAAACTACACTTAAAGGGGTCATAATCACGCTCAAAGTCCAGAAGTCAGATTTGCACACTAATCTTGTAAAAATATTCAAAAATGTAAACGAACCCGAATCTTTTTGGGCACCTTCATAAATTTAACTAACACCCTATATTGAGATATTTTGTAAAGAGTTTTACTAATGGGTTATCCTAAAGTGGTCGTTGCAAGCTATCAAGTCAACACAAAAATCTGCTCTAGTTTAGGGTTTGTAAATCAAGCTTTTTAACATATTTCTCTTATACACAAGCATACTAAAGAGCTATAAATCATATATGAGATGTATAAATTGTATGAAAACATGAAAATAATGTTACTTACAATAATGGGTGAAGATGGATGCTTAAGTATGCAATGTTTATCCAAAAACAACTAAGAAACCCTAATTTATCAACCAAAGCCTTAGCTTCAAAATCAAATCCTTAGTTCTTCTTGAAAAATACTTAACAAACATTGAAAACCTTTTTTTCACCCCTTTTCTGCCGAAAATAATAAGAGAAAGAGAGAACTTTTGTGTGTTTGAAAGTGTAAGCAAAATGTGTTAGGTGCATCCTTTATATAGTGAAAGAGTGGCATGCTACTATCTAGTTAGCAAGGTTTGATACATGGGACGTAGGGGGACGATTACAATGGATATTATGGGATAAAGAACCAAGATTTGCGCAATAAGAAGCAAAGCATAAGGAATATAGGTAATAAGGAGTAAAGTATCAAAAGTTGGGTAATAAGGAGAAAAGTGATTAAAGTTGGATAATAAGGTGGAAAGTAATAAGCACAAAAATAAGCTTCTAGATGATTTTGTTATGGGGATAGGGGGGACAAAACAACATGGGCGAGAGGAGGAAAATTTATTTTGAATATTTGAAAGTGTATAAGTGTAGGTATGTAACTAAGAAAAGGTGGCGAAGTATTATGCATTCATGCATGAATATGTAAACTTGTATGATTTACGTAAAACTTATAAAATGAAATGCTTATGAATTATAAAATATGCTCATGGTGATGATAACATGCTAGTTATGAGTAGACTACACTTAGTCTAGAGTTGTTGTGCGTTCAAAGACGTTTTTCACAGTTTGTAGGATCACTTCCCGGTTTTAGGTTAAATCAAACACGTATATGTTCAAAGTAAAATATTTCAAGTTTATGGTTAAATATTAACATGGAAAAATGTAAATTGTCACAACATTGTTGTTGTTTGATAGCTAATTTGCTAATTGTTGTGATCTTAACTTGATTTATGCTTTTATCCTAATAATTTAGGTCGTCACGAAGATAAATGTGTAAAAATGTCGATGCCAATATAGTTGGTAAATCTAATAGAGTTGTAAAGATGAAGATGATACTCAACTTCAAATAGTTCACAAAGTGCCGTTCTGAATGAAGGTGTGAGTGAAGATGAAAATGAGCATCAAAACAGTGTTATTGGTAAGTTTCTGGATCAAATTTGATTTTTTGTTCATGTTATCATTTTGAGTATATAATTAGAAGATATATTGTTATTTGTATTTTGTAAGTGTTAACCAGTGTGATCTTATTAATTTATGAATATTTTTGTTGTTATGAATTTTAATGTTGATGTTAAGAGATTAAGATTATGATGTTATTGATGAACAAAAGGAAGAGCACACCAAGCTGTCAAAGAGGTAGTCTTTTACTCGTTTTTTTATTTTTTGATTCTAGTGTAAATCTGATGTGAGTTATACAAAATCACATATGATATGTATAAAATCGCATATGATTTATACAAATAACATTGGATTTGTAGTTAATACTATTTAACAGTTAAATTTATCTTAGTGTAATTGATTGTAGATTAATTAAAAAAGAGAACCAAAGATGTAAATAATATGAGAATGTGGTCTTGGTGTTGAGTCACGTATTCAGTTTAACATGTTAAAGCGATTGAGGTTCAAGTACGCTACAAATATTTTGTTAAAAGAGTTGAATGTGCATGCGAGAGAGGATGTTTAAATTGGCTAAGCAGTTTGAAAAATATATTGATAAAGAATCGAGGCTTTGCTTAATTGTTAAATCATTAAACAATAGAGATCAACGTGAAGGCTATTAAGTATGTCAAACGTAATTGCAAAAAACTTGTCTAATGTTGTGTGATCGTGCCTTATAGTGTTTTGTTTTTGATCAAGTTTTAACACTTGAATCTTATTAATTTATTCATGGTATATTCTTAATGTGTTTTGGAACATGTATCGAAAGTCAAACATGTCTACGGATGTTTCTAATTATTTTTTTGGGAAGTATCAAAAGTTGCATCTTAAGATGTATTCTATGGAACAGGTCTTTTTTTATAACTGTTTATTCATACATGTAATATACATGTTATTGAGGTAAATCACATGTGATTTATACATGAATCACATGTGATTTACGCATGAATCACATGTGGTTTGTCTGTCGTATTCTAGGCATGTTGATATTAAAATCATATGTGATTTACAAATGTGATTTACCATAAATCACATGAGATTTTACCTCATACCACTTTTAATTCGTGTATGTTTTACTATTCTTTGTAGAAAAAGTTGTTTGCTTCACATATAAAGTTGTACAATCTTCAAAGACATGCAAGTTTTGCTAAAGGAAAACCATGAATCCCATAGCTCAAATGGAGGACCAAGAAAAGTAACAAAGATTGTTGTGTTTTCACAATGCTTCATATGGAAGGATCTTTGGGTGAAGCGTTTGAAGTTTAAGTACACTGTGGAAACTAGAAGGGGGGGGGGGGTTGTATAGTTTACCGATTTTTAAAGTTTGATTAAAGTTTGTTTATTAAAGCGTAGATTCGAGTTCAAGTGATATAAAATGCACACAATATGAACAATATAAATAAGTAAACAAACAGTATTAACTGCACAATATTAAGTGAAAGAACGAAAGGATAGAGTTAGATAGACCAAACCACAACACGAAGATTTATAGTGGTTTGGTAATGAATCTCCTCTTCGTCCTACTCCACTCCCTGAGTATCCAACTCGAGAGTTCACTTCACTATGTCAACAAGCTCCCTTTAGGCGGAAAAACCGTACATAAGTAGCTTACACCAATTTTCGACACTAAGCCAAATGTCGAGTTCTAATCTTAGCTAGAACCGATTTACCACTCATACTCGTATTTTGAGGCCTAAAATACTAACCGCTCACACAAGTATTTTTCACCCTAATACTTACACGATTTACCCGGTCTAACTAATACACAATAATATAAGAGATGTAGTTGATGTACAATATACAACAAGATTGTAACAACGTTACATAAGCACAAACTAAACTACAATACTTCGTATCTTGGCGATTACGAGTATTCTTCTCTTGCACTTGGAGAGGAAAGATTGAATCACTTGAAAACAAATGTTTATGCAAGTTAAATGATCAAAGAATAAAAGATATATTGGCTGATTTAAAACAGAAAGAATAAGTGTGCAAAAGGTGGAAAAATCTGGAGGAACAGTCCACTATTTATAGGCAAACTTGGGAGCAAAACATGTCCGGCGGCCCCTCAAGCTATCAAAGGCGGACCCTTGATTGATAAGGGGGCATCGGGTACCTATCAGGGGGCCGCCCCCTGTAGGACGCTCCCATTTTTGTCTTGTAGTGGGGAAATGTTTTCTAAAGAAGGTTTTTCTAATTTTGGTGGGAAAAATCTGATTTTAAATATTTATTAGAATAAAATATATTTTTTAATTACGAAAATATTTTGTCTAATTTATTTTTGTAAAAAGATTTGTTACATTTATAAAAATATAAAGTTTAGGACAAAAGGATATAACTTTGATCATTTAACAAATTAATCATTTGTTTATACATACCTTAAGTAATTTACGTCGAAATGGAAGTTTACGGCTAATAACTTGTTTACGTTTAATTTTACGTAGAATGTTTATACATTTTGTGATTATCAAAACGTAGAGAAGTCGAAAAATATAAATAACGCTTCTAGACATTATTTGTATTAACAATCTCTCCCTTTTTAATGATTACAAAATCTAAACTCATTATGTGTAAAAATATATTTAAACATGTTTTTAGTGAGTTTCATTCCATTTCCCCTCTTTTTGTAGAATCAAAAGGCTTCGTCGATACGAGAATATAAATTCAACAGAATAAATGCTCCCCCTTGATGTGTGCTCCTCCTTGTTCGAGGGCACCAAGGAATCGAGCTATGATGACTTGCTACAAAAACGAGTTAGAATACGAATGTAATATATATTTCTAACTACGAGCAACGTCGTGAAAATATAGAAACATGGCTAAAAAATAATAACAAGCCAAAATAAATATGCACTATTTTTAACAACTACAATATATATATAAATCAACCAATCCAACACAACAATGTATAAATCAATCAATTAGCATAACAATGCCATAAACTTAAAATTCATTCATTAAAAAATAAAGATTATGCTTAAAGCATGATAATACAACATTCATAAAATTAAAGAAAAACTACAAATGTTCTAAGTGGTTTAGAGAGCCATAGGATTTTGCTTACAAAAGGGTAGTTAGTTTTCATTTATAGCAATAAAACTAAACATATGATATGCTTAGTTTACGGGTGGAGAGGTTGATGGTGCGGAAGGCTTTGGTGGTGGTGAATTTGGCGTTGAGGGTTGTGGGAGCAAGTGCTCAATGTAGGAAAACATGTAATGTAGTTCATCCGTCAAGCAAAAGATTAGGTTTCGGTTATGGAGACAACACAAGCAAGTTGATTCGTGGGCATCAAGAAGATTAAATGGGATTGGATGAGCAAAGACAGGTGATGGTGGCATTGGTGTTGGTGATGGAGTGTTAAAAGTAAAATCAAGTGGAGTTATTGGTGTGATGTGTCGTTGTGTGGTGTTTACTTATGAAAGTTCAAGTTTTAAATTTATATTTTGCCGACTTAACAAAAAACAACACTTTAACGGGTAGTGTACCCAGTCGGTGGTAGATTCATGGTAAGTAGGGTGTCGAACACTTAAAGCGAGGTTAAATCTCTCAATTTAATATATTTTGGTTATCTAATCTAAGTTAATTATGATCTAAGTCAAACCTGTTAGGAATGATAAAAGTGATGATCTTATTGAGATAAAAGTCTTGTAATAAATAGAGAAATAATATTGTGTAATAGCTTAGGTGATAGGTTCGTGACTTAAATAAAGTCACGAGACCCAACAAATAGCTAAAAGCTAAGAAACAAGAGCTAGTAGCTCTTCCTTGTAAAATGGGTATAAATACCCCACCACCTCCTCATTAGTGAGGGGTGTCTTCTAATCTCATTCTAATCATTTTCAATAATCCTCCTCCTTCCTCTTTCTCTCTCTACTTTCTATCTTTCTCTCTCTAGAATAAACACACACATAACACCTAAACACATACTCTATTGCTTATTGATCCTAAATTCAAGACCTAACAAGTGGTATCAGAGCTGCAGGAGCGATTTAGTGTTGTTTAGGAGAGCTTATTCGGTTAGCTTATTCTGCCGGACAATTTTATTCCGTGCAGCTTAGTTTTGAGCTTATTTGAGCTTATTCTAGTCTTAGTCTGTTTGTGCTGATTTGGTTTGAGTTAGTTGCTTATTCTGTCAAGTTTCTGCTTATTCTGATGTTTCATGAGCATTATTGAAAGTTAGTTCATAACTGCGTATTGGGCGCCTATTTTGTGACTTATTCGCTTAATTTCGGTTGTGTTTTATGCAATTGCGAAAAATTTGATTGCTCGGTTTTATCGTAAGAGTTGTGGCAAATTAGTTCAAAATCTACTTATTTGAGCTTATTGCCAAAATCAGTAACATCAAATATGTCAGTTTAAGAAAGTTGTGTACAAAATATTCCATTTTGTGATTCAGTAATAAGTTTTGTTTATAAAATTCAGTAAAAGTTGTTACAAAAATCAAATTCAGTAATAAGTTTGTTATAAATTCGTTGACTGGTCAAACTCAGTTCTTTAACTGATTTTATAATGTTTTGATTTTATTCTGGTCAAACTCAGACTCGGACTCGGAACAACTCAATTTCGGAAATGAAATAACAGATCTCAGATTTTTTTCAAGTTTGAAAACAATCAAAAACAAAACTCAGTAGATTGTTCATACAAACAAACTCAGTAGATCATAAATATGATCCAAATGATCTCAGTTATCTTGTTGTGTGTATAAGAATTAATAGACCTTTAAAAGATCTAATCACACAATCGATTTTATCTTAGATCTAAACTCGAAAAATCAAACTCGAAAACAAGAACATTTCAAACTCGGAACCAAATGCGAAGCAACTATTACAATCAAATAGATCTCAGTGTTGATCCTTAAAAGATTCAAGATCCATAAACACTCATCATTGATCCAAAACCAATCTCGAAAATAAAACTCAGAACAGATCTAAACTCAGATCTGATTCAAAACCACATGCATCCAAAGATATAATTTTTTCCACATACTCTTAAATCATCTCATTCACAACTCTGACTCGATCTAACCCTCATCATCTCTTCACAATTTGTACCCTATAAAAAGATCTCAGTTTATCTCGCTTGATACTCAACGAGTTGTTCTGAAATACAAGTTTCTTGATTAATATTCGAAACCCAAAAAGAAAGAACAATAACAATATTGTTGTGTTCATATCTGGTTTCGGTCAAATAAAGAAAACAAAAACTCTTCATTGATCTATTTTTGAAGATTGGCTTCGTTTTAATATACGAAAATCATAAAGAAAAACCAAGAACAATTCATGCTCTCGTCCTCTTTTGTTTTGATTTTTAAGAAAAAGAAAAATAACAATCGAATCAAGCAAACCCACCTGTTATGTGGATTTAGTTGTTCTTGTGTCCATACGATTTGTACAACAAGAAAGCAAAGTCAAGATTTGTTGGTGTATGTTGTAAGAAATGAGATTCGAAATATATGGGGTTTGTGTAATAGTGTGGGGTTATCACAAAGGAAGTATGTATCTATTTGAGAATAGTTGTGAATTAGGAAGGTGTTGTGTGACTGAGTGAATAGAAAGAAAAGAGGCGTCTGGTGTTTTTTTTACTTAGGTTTAGGGTAACAGTTTTAGTGTTGTTGTTGTGATATAAAGAAAACACAAGGATTTGTGAATGAGAGAATAAGAGAGGCGCAGAGACAATCTTGGATACTAGGGCAACATTTGTGTGTGTGTGAGTACACGTGTAGTTATAAGTATTTAGGGTTAT
Source organism: Tanacetum coccineum (assembly GCA_026074375.1). Classification (NCBI taxonomy): domain Eukaryota; kingdom Viridiplantae; phylum Streptophyta; class Magnoliopsida; order Asterales; family Asteraceae; genus Tanacetum; species Tanacetum coccineum. Next base: position 14,283 of record BQNB010018041.1, read on the forward strand.
TATTTTGGATAATTTTTAGGCTTTTAGTACTTGTGGTTGGATCCGAAACATTTGATAAGTCAACTGGGCCAAGCATTATTTGTTGAACAGTGGGTGTAGTCAAGAAAAGTTTTGGTGTAAACTTAGTGTTATAACTGAAAAACGTGTTTGGTGTTATAAAGTTTCACAAAAATATTTGTTATATAATTGAAAGATTGAAGTTGGTCTTCACAAAAATGGAATCAAATGAGAATCAACAATTATTTGCTCAAAAAATCCAAAAACAAAACACGACTTTGACTAGTCAGCTTGAGTTGTATAAGGAAAGGGTTCAGATTTTGGAAAACATCAAAGGGGATAACAATTATCTCAACAAATTTCTTGAGGCCGATAAACGAGCAAAAAAATTTAGTCAACAAGCCCAGTCTCAATTTATTCGTGATCAAGATATCATTCGAGATCTAAAACAACAACATGATAAATTGGACTTAGCTATTATTGACTATAAAAGACAAAAAGAGGAATATCAAAAGACACAAATGATTTTCAATCAAACACAGCGTGACAAAGAGGAAAAATATCTTAATGATATTCTTCAGTTACAAGCTAAGAACAAAGATCTTGAAAACGTTGTTTGTAAAATGGGCAAATCAACTGAAACACTTCGGTTGCTTACAAATGAACAAAAAGCTTTTCGGGACAACTTAAGGAAGTCGGGTTTGGGATATAACGGTCCTCATGTTCTTTCACAAGCTTATACCAAAATTCCTAAGTTGTATCGTGCTTATGAACTTTATGATAAGAATGAATAACTGCATGTGTTTGATTCTGAGGATACTCTTGAGGATGCTGAAAAGAGTCAATTAAAAATGAACGAGTTTCAAAAAGATGAAAAAGTTCAGGAGTTAAAGATAAAACCAATCGATTACAGAAAATTGAACAACCTTTATGACCAATTTTGTTCCTCAAAAAGATCTTTCTGCTGAACAAACATATTTTCCATCATCTTGTATATCTTTCTGTTTCAAAATATCTTCTGAAGAATTTTCTTCTAAGACAAAACCAAGCATGGCATCAATGCCTAGTGCAAATCCAATGCTTGTGGATTTAAATGAAATGGAAAATATTTTCCAAACGTTGTTTAAGTTAATTCAAAAGATTTGTAAAAGATATGAAAAAGAAATGAATCCAATTGTTTAAAAGTTGTATTTCTATTTTATACTCTTTCATAATCGATTTAAAAAGGATGTAAAAGAAATGAACGATGTTTTTGTTTCAGTGGAAAATGATCTTGATGAAACTTTCAAACAAAATGAGCTTTTAAAAGATCGACTCTTGGAAGCATCCTTAGCTGAAGATATCAAGAATCTTGTCATAACCTCTTGTGTGGAAATAAGGAATAAGGATTTACATGATGAAATTGACAGAATTTCAAAAGAGTCAAAAGATGTTTCAAATGAGAGTAAAACAGCTGATACGGTTTGTAATGATGCATTTGAAGTCACACAGGGATTGTCAAAAAGAATTGTTGAATTGGAAAAAGATTTGTCAAAATTTGAGGCAAAGAGTATTGCTTTTGAAATCGCACTTCAACACAAGTCTTGAGAAAATAATTCTTTAAAAACAGTGCAAAAAGAAAATGAGAATTTTATGACATCATTACAACTCGAGAATGCTCATTTGAAACAGACTTATAAAGATTTGTTTGAATCGGTTCAAAGGTCAAAGGTTGAGACTAATCAATGTGATGAAGTCAAAGTTAAGGACAATTTTGATGAAATTGAAACTAAAAACATTGAGTTGGAATATCGAGTGGCGACATTAATTAAGGAGAATGAACACTTGAAGTTGACTTACAAAAACTTGTTTGATTCAATCAAAAAGTCGCGGGTTCAAACAAAAACTTCAAATGTAACACAAAACGAGGCAGAAAATCTGAAGTCTCAATTGTTTGAATTTGCTGAAACAAAGTTCAGTAATATTTTGGAAAAGATTGAATTTTTCAAAAAGTCACCGGGGGAGAAACAACATCTTTTTGAAAACAAAACAAGTGTTTTTCAAATAAAGATTGATGAGCTGGAAAAGGTTTTAACTCAACAAACAAAAGATTTTAATGCTGTCAAGCTTGAATTGTCCAACAGAACTGCTAAATTTGAGGCGTATTTTGAAAAACTTAAAAACGAAAGTTGTTCTTGAACGACAATAGGCTCGTAAGGTTGATGATTCTAAAGCTGAAAAGGATCAATTTTTGAAAGAAATTAACCATTGAGAAACTCAAGTTGGAACATCTGAAAGGAAAAGTCTGTGAAAACTAGTTGATAAAACATTCAATTTTGGGAAAATCACCAGCTGATAAATTGTTGATAAACTCTCAAATTTTAAAATCATGGTTTACTCCCAAAGTTGATATGCAAAAGAGTTTATCAAAACCAGTCACTGCACAGTCTTTGTCTAAAAATAAAAAAGATCAGCTTTTAAAACGAATTGCATATTTGGAATCAAAATTGGCATCACAAGATATTCGTTCTTGTCATGCTTTGAAAGTAAAGTTTGATTCTCTTAATCGGAAAAGGAGGGAAACCAATGTTTCAAAATCTTCAAAACCTAGAGAAAGTGCTTCGGAAAAGGTTCACACGGGTGAATCCTCAAAACCGTTTTAAAAAGGGTTTCTCAGTTTACAATCTATTCTTTACAAAAAGATAGGAAGTTTTCTAAGAAATCTCAAAGTTTTGAAACATTTTTTCCTCAAAAGGGTTTTAAGACAAGAGCTTCAAATGCAAAGAATCAATTTTTTGAAGCATCACACTCTTGTTTTACACCGGTAAAACAAGTGTGGAGGCCAATTAAGGAATCTCAAACTTTTGAAGCATCTACTTCTCAAAAGAGTTTTAAGACAAGTACTTTAAAAGGAAAGAATCAAGTTTTTGTAACTCCACACTCTCGTTTTACACCGGTAAAACAAGTGTGGAGACCAAAGCAAAGTCATTCGAAATCTTTCACATATTCCAAATCAGAAATGCTTTCAATGCAAAACAAGAATGACTCTGCTTCGACCATCAACAAGAAAGGAAGATTTTCAAACGATGCAAAAACAAATTTTCGGAATGTTTCATCAAATGACAATAAAAAATGGAAATCTTCTTCGTCAACAAGATTTAAAAATCCTCAAGAAACACCGAGTTTCAATAATCAATGGAAAATCAAAAGGAATTTTAAATCTCCGTTGATTCCACGAGAGTTGTTTTCAAATGAAACACCGGTTTCAAGCCCTCGTTGGAACTCAACATCTTTACATCGAATTGACACAACTTTAAAATGGTTTTCAAAACTTGGCAAACCCGTTAGCACCGTGCTTAAATGGGTTCCAAAGGTTGTTGTCTAAATTCGATGTCAATGGTTTGTATTCAAATGACAGATTGCAACCCGGTCTTCAAATAAAAGGGAAGTGTACGTTTCAGTGCGCTTTACCTTCAAAAGAAGAGAATCTCTGTATGAGTCAAAAATTATTCAACTTTTTCAAAAAGATTTTCAAAATCTTTCAAAAGTTTGCTCACCAAATGGCTTGTTTATTAAATTTCAGATAACAACCCAGTTTTCAAATAAAAGAAAAGTGTACGTTTCAGTGCGTCTATCTTCACAGAAGAGAAATCTTCTTGTCCCAAGCAATTTTATTATCTTAATCTTTATCAAAAAGTGTGCTCGAACCATACGACTTCTAAGTAAATGTCAGCTTAGAACTCGTTCTTCAAATAAAGGAAAGTGTAATATTTTTGTACATTTATCCTCACAACAGAAGCTTACACTTCTCTGACTATAGCTATTTCCATTTAAGATATATCCAAATTAGAGCTCAAGTAAAATGGTATACAAAAGTTTGAACACAAATTTTCATGAGTTATTCAAAAAGATTTTTCAAAATCTTTCAACTTGTGTGTTCAACACTCCCTTCGTTCACTCATTTGATATATTTTTGAGGATAAAAATCGTAGCAAATGCCTCCCCGGCAACGGCGCCAAAAATTGATTCGCAAAATAGTATATATATATAAAATATACAAGAATCAAATCAATGATAAAAAGATTCCGGAAGAGATATTCCCGGGTCGTATGTCCCAACGAGGCTGCAATTGAAAATTATCCTGGTTTGAAGAGAAATTGACTGATGGAGAATATATGATATGAACACTGATATAATTACAACTAAAATTAATTAAATAGGGGATCTTAAATACTAAGGGAAACAAAATTAGTTATTGGGAAATCCTAAAATTAAATCTATATTAAATACGGGGAACAGAATCAGGTATCGGGAAACCTAAATACTAAAAATTAAGAAAATAAATGCTAAATTAAAAAAAAATCAAAATTAAATTCTAATTAACTTAACTTGAAAAATAAAGAAAACTAGAACTAAAACGGAGGTCGTTTGAATGTAAAACGAAAAGAAACGGTAAAACGCACCCGGTAAAACGGGTCTAAAACTGAAATTTAAGAAAAATTAAGCCTACACTAAATTTTATATTTTTCCTAGACACTAAATGACAAAAGAAAATTTTATAAAAAAGAAAAATATTTTTTTATTAATTTTTGGATTTTTTATGAATTTTTAAAGATTAAATCTAAGAATTAAAAACTAATCTAAAACTAATTAAATATAAAAATTCAGAAAATATAACTATAAAAAAATCTGAAAAAATTAAAATAATAAAGAAAAAAGTAAAAATCTAAAATATAAAAATGCCCAAATTTTACTGTTTTAAATTAAAGTAATTAAACTAATTAGATTTAAACCTAATTTAAATATTTAAATTAACTAAAACTAACTAAGGCTAACTAAAAGGACTAACAGTGAAAAGGACTGGGACTAACAGAGTAACAAGAATTAACAAAGGGGATTAACAGAGTTAGACTGTAAAAGATAAAAATTACACCAAACATTCCCTGAGAATGAACCCGATTACAAAGGTTGGGTCCCAACCAGCTTATTTTGAAAACTTATAAAAAAGCAAACTTATAAAGTGGCTTAAAGGGGAACAATTTTCCTAAAAAGCACATAAGAGATCTCAAAGAATAAGCCAGGAACATGGAGCTTAAATGGCTGCAAAACTCACTAAGCTATTAGCTTATTGCTGTCTTTGCTTTTTGGGGATTTAAGACTAGATAAAATAAGCTACACTTTATGGGGAACAGATAAATAGGAGAAGGGAGTCCTAAAATAAGCTAAGGTTATCTAAATAAGTCCTAAGATAAGCTGAATTTAAATAAGCTATTGGCTAACAGTTTATAAAAAAAAAGAAAAAGGCCTACTAAAGCCTAGATTTTAAACCAAAGCTAAAGCTAGATAAGCTATGAGGTTTTGTGGGCTTAAAGGGGAACCTAAAGGCTTACAAAGTAAAAAGCAAAAAGATCCTATGGCTTAATGGCAAATAAGCAGAAAAAGGTGGCAGGATTTGATGCTCAAGCACCAGGTGAGGTACTAAAAAGCCCTTAAGGTGCCTTTTTGCTTATCCCAATAAGCTCTCAAAGAGCTTGATTTCCAAGAATCAATACAAACAGGATAAAAAAGGGGGGGTGAGAGAGCTTATTTCCAAAATATTAGCTATTAAAGTGAGCTTAAACAAGCTGATATTGGGACTTAAAATTGAGGGTTCTAAAAAATGTGGCAAAGCTAAACTTGACAAATACTTGGTCAAGAGAAAAGAACAGCAACAAGGTTTGGTTTTATTTGGCTAGAAACACAACAAAGAGCACAACAAAAGGTGTGGCTTAAAGCGCTTATGCAGCATAAAGCCTTTAAGAAAAACTTTGATTATTCCAAATTTAGACTTATAACCCAAAAGCACATTTAAAATGATTTTCAAACTGAATTATAGTGATTAATGTGAACTTAATAGAGCCTACACACTCACCAAAAGTGTCTGAGTGCACCATGGACTCCATAACCATCACCTTTTATTGACCCATTTAAGGTCTATGCCCAAACACCCCGCTTAAATATAGTAAACATGTTTTAAAAAACTGATTTTTTAGTAAAATCACAGATGAGAAAAGTGATTGCTAGTGAGTTTAACAAGTTTAACCATTTTTTACACAAGATAACCAGATTAAAAAGGTTTATATAAGACTTTTTAATGCGACATTGTATAAAGCAATTGTTTCAAAGTAAAAACTTTTAAACTATTCATAAAATAAAACGAATTATACAACTAAATCTTTAAAGAGTAGAACTGAATACCAATAATGCTAAGAAAAAGAAATACGAAAATTAAAGTTTAAAACTAAAACATGGTGTGTCTGCTCGGCTTGGGCTTCTCTTGCTTTTATAGCAGCTCAAAACTTCTCTTGGTGTGCTAGCTGTGCTTCTTGTAAGTGTAGAAGTAATCCAAAGAAATCCTAACATTAATGCAATCAAAGAGAGATCTCAGTGATCGTCCCTTGGGGGAAGATTGTTAGGAATGATAAAAGTGACGATCTTATTGAGATAAAATACTTGTAATAAATAGAGAAATAATATTGTGTAATAGGTTAGGTGATAGGCTCGTGACTTAAATAAAGTCATGAGACCCAACAAATAGCTAAAAGCTAAGAAACAAGAGCTAGTAGCTCTTCCTTGTAAAATGGGTATAAATACCCCACCACCTCCTCATTAGTGAGGGGTGTCTTCTAATCTCATTCTAATCATTTTCTATAATCCTCTTCCTCCCTCTTTCTCTCTCTACTTTCTATCTTCCTCTCTAGAATAAACACACACATAACACCTAAACACACACTCTATTACTTATTGATCCTAAATTCAAGACCTAACAAAACCTATGCTAATCCTATATTGGTTCTAATTCGAATTCTAATAGGTAAAAGGGGGGTTTCAGCCTGAGAGACTAGCACGGGTTTGGTGGTGACTACAATCAATTCAAGACACTTTAACCCACGCAAGCAAATTAACAGAAGATAAAAGAGCGGTCAAGCCTTATGATAGAAAACTGTATTAGTCATCATTAATCTGATTAGAAGTTGGTTTGTTTATTCAGTGTAATGATTCTTATCTCGAGGTGGCATATCATTCTTAATACTTAGGCGAAACTTCTTCCTAAGACCTAGACACATTAATTATGTCACAATTAAAGCATCCGCATAAAGCATCCTTATTTGCTGATTATAATCTATCGTAGGGATTAAAGCAATGGTGATCTTGTTAAACCCTAGCTCATAGAGACTTTACCCACTTACTGCTTAATGGCAATTTATACACTAGTAGTCCACTTGTCCAACTATCCAATGGAATCAGAACATTGTTTGTTGAATTATCTAGATTCACCTACTAGTCAACGTGTTCAATAAACCAAAGGCAATATCCAATTAACTAGTTAAGCCCGAAGCGTATCCTAGACACTTTTAGCAGGACAATACTTGTGATCCTATTATTCTTGATGTATAAATCACTATATGGAGAGCTATCCCGCAATATAGATTACTTGGTCTGTATCACTAGATCCAGTTGAATGATAGGTCGCTTTACAAGCCTCATAAAACAAGTATAAATTGATAAACATAAATAAGCATACAACGATAAATTAAGCAATCGAGATATAATCAAAACCAACACATTCTGATCTTTATTAATAATGGATAAAACCGAAGGTATTAGCTTTCAAACATCATAATTAATACAAGAGTTAATTGGCTTAGCTAAAGGTAAACTAAACCGAGTTAACTAATGATACAAAAAACTAAATGATTACAAAAGTATAAGAAATTACACGTTGTCTCCTATGGATTGGAATGCGTTGCAAGACCTCTTCTGCTCTTTTTCTCCTCTGAAAATCGACTTTTGTGGTTTAGGTATCGAGAATATGATTTAGCACACCTAAAACTCGTTTTTAAGTTTTGTGTTTATAGGGTCTGGAGTCGGTGTCGATACGGTGTATCCAACGTCTTGGATATAGCGTATTGGGTGTTTCTTGGAGCAGGGACAACATTTGATATCTTCCAGAATATTCACCTTCTATATCTTTAATACGGCGTATTGGTCTTCTCTGGATACGGCGTATTGATTATGTTTCCTTAGTAGTCTTTGGTATGTGCAGGCACAGATACAGATACACTGTATCCTTCCTTGATGGATACGATGAATGGTTGTCAAACAGTTAATCTTCAAAAATATCTTGTTTAAGCTCAGAAATTGCTGCGCCTTTCGTCATGTTTCCCAAGTCCTCTATTATTACTACAATTCTCAATACAAATGATTAAAGTAAAGCAATTCTGCAATAATATACAAAATGTTTTAATTACATTGGATAATGATGCTATAAAAAGAGAGTTTATTTGATCTGTCATCAAATATCCCTCCCTTGAATCCTTACTTGTCCTCAAGTAGCCTTTAGAGTTTATAAACAATGTATCCTAAGGATATTTTCCGTTAAATGCATTTATATGATTATTACAAGTACAAATCCATACACCTCACGAAATAGGAAGATGAAAAACACTTTAAATTACTCAATCTAATCTTGTAGTAACATGTGGGGGTGCGGAACTAATTCACTTAATGTGCTTGGGTCGTGAGAGAATTCTATCATAGCTGGCAAGGATTCACATCTCCATGACTAAAGCTAAGGAGTAACAAGTTTATAAAGGTAAATATGGGTTTGTATGATAAGGCTTAGGGTTGATCATTTTTCAATCTTTCACCAGAAGTACCACTCCAACAAGGCAGCTGAAGCACACATACATGGCCGTAACGACAGAATAGACATGTGTGTTCGATCACATCCTCATTCGAATTTAACCAACAGTTAGGATGAAGAATGATATAGGGTATGGACCTTCTAACTTTCACCAATAGTCGTAAACCAACGAGGCAGCTGAGACATGCATACATGGCCGTAACGACGGAATAAACATGCACGCTCATACACATCCTCATTCACCTAAAACCAGCGGCTAGTCATTAGGAAAGAGAAGTAAATTGTTGTTAAATAAAAATTACGAAACAAATAGATTAAGTCTAAAATACAAGTTGCTAGACACTTTTTCTCGACCGTAACCATGATAAAGACACGACTATTTACAACGTCTTGATCATAGATAAAAAACAACAACCTAAGTTGGCATTCCCGTAACGGTCAACTTCCCAATCATCCCATACTTTACATACTTTACAAGGCAAGTGGCGATATCTTCCACTTTATACAATACTCTACATCGTCGATTTGTATCAACGAATAATCGATCCTTCGTGTAATTCCTTCGGTAGTTGCGAAACGATTATCTTCAAACTTTCCTTCTCTATTTTGTTGCAATTTTTCTATTTTTTTTTAATTTTTTTTGAACATCTAACTATATACGAAACTTGGAGTAGTTTCACCTTCTTCACAATCATAATAATTCCAGATAATTCCTTCGATAATTTCTTCATTTTTCAGACGTACCATTAATTGCGATGGTAGTAAAAATACATGAGTTTTGACTATAATATACATTCTCATTTGCGATGTGCAAATTTCTTCCAACCGTACCAAAGATAGAAAATTTTGACACAAGACTCGGGAAATACAAACTTTACACTTTAAGCAACTAGCAACTGTAAAATAAACTTAATCTAACAGGGTAGGCTAAGGTGTAAAGGTGTAACAAATAAAAATTGGTGTATTTCCTAAAGGATTGGCTCTACGGGTTTGTTCTAGGGGTATTCTCTCTTTAAAGTGAGAGTAAACAAAGGGTTTATACGGGGGTTTACTAACCAGTGTAGTTAGTTAATAAGTAACATGTAAAGGCGTTTTGGGTGTAATCCTAAAATTTACCAATTTAAACAAGTTACTCCATCTAAATCCATAGTACTCATAATTGCGGTCTCGAGTGATATACCAAGCCAAGTTCTAAAGTCTACAACATCACCGACACACTCATATTTTGTGGAATTTGGGTAAACATTTAGAAATGGATAAGGTTAAATCCTCACAATATCTAACAAGGATTATTGTGTGTGGGTTATGTATCAAGTAATTTCATAAAAGTATGCTTGAAATTTTTTTAAATTTAAGCATATTTTAAGCATTGTTGTGAAAAATAGGACAAGTATACATTTTAATTTGCATCCCCCACTTGAATTATACAACGTCCTCGTTGTATAGATAAAACAATAAAAATACAGAAATTAAAAAGAATTAGAATGAGAAACTCCCCTGATATTTGCTTAGTAGATTCTTCATGTTGATTTATTGAGCAAGAATTTGTGTGTTGAATAGCCGTCTTGAGGTTTCAAGACTCCAACACTTCAAGATCTCTAAATTTGTAAATTTTCTACCAATATTCATTGATATTTGTTTCACGTGGGTCTCCTGTGTTTAAAATAGGAAAAAATGTATTCTATCTGGTAACCTACAGTTTAATTTAATCTAGAAACTAAATAAATCTAAATACGGAGTCGGATGGTGAATACGCCATTCATGTGCTTGAATACGCCGTATTGCCATAACTGACAATAACATTTTTAAAAGTGCAAGAAAAATAAAGACTGATAACGTCCAGACAATCAATACTCCGTATGGTATGGAACGGATATGCCGTATTGATGTCTAGGAAGACAGACTCGATAACAAAATTAAATAACATTCCGAGTTGTCTCCCGGGAAGCACTTTTGTTTACAGCGAAGTCTTTAAGTTAAACTTTTTTTAGTTTTTCTTTCACCATTCCATCTCATGCACGTTAATTTGCCCGCGTATGAGCCATTCTTCTGTCCTTGCATCTCGAATGTGATCGCGTCCTAAGTTCAAGACTCCTTTGTAGATAGAAACCCCTTTAAGTTTGTATGGGATGCGAGATTTCCATATTTCTTATATCTTTCTCACTTACCTTCAGTAATGGTAGGATCTTGTTGCATTGCTCATTAGTGTGGTTTTTAAACCTCGGATGTGATGCACCATTTGGTAAGTTACTTCATCATTACCATTGTAAATGGTAATCATCCCTTCGAACTGTCTTGCTTTAATTCCAACTTCTCTTAAAAATGGTTCGCCAAAAATAATATCGCCCATTCTTTTATCACGATAAGCATCCATATCTTCTAAAACTGCGAAATCCGTCACAACAGAAAAGGTTCCAACAAAAATAGGCACATTTATTAAAGCTCATATAACATTATTCCCTTTGTACACCATCTTATCTTTCATTATAGAATTATGAAACTTTTTGGACATCACATTGACATACAATAATAGGAAGAAGTTTACGTGTGTAAATTCAAATCCTATCATGTATGAAAACTTTAAGTTGTGAGCACAATCTATATGGATCTTCTTATCATAGTCGTATAAATTGGGTAAATCATCAATTCCAGTATCAAGTTCATCATCCCTAGTTCTAAATTCCCCAATTACCTCACCTTCCTTAATGGTGGGCATCAAATCATCACCTTGATTTCTCTTAAGCTCAAATGGTTCATTTAGATCATTTAATTCGATGTAATCTACATTTCAAAGGGATTGTGAATGATCTATTAATCACAAGTCTCTTCCCATACGCCTAGGTTCTAAATCAAGCTCCATTCTTTCTCTTAAACTTAACATGTAGACCCTCTTAATTAAACTACTAGCAGGTTTAACACTTTTGAAAATAATTCTTTCTTCCCCAACCTAAACAAGTAATACTTTTTGTTTGTAAACTTCATCTTAACAGTGGAGCGGTAGAAATATGTCTTTCGAGGCTCGCTCAATGGCAATTTGATATCCTTAGGGGCATTATTTCTAGACTTATAAAGTTCTAATGGGAAAACAATTTGCACGCCAGAGACCTACTAGCACGTTTTTAGCTATTCCTTTTGGATATTTCACAGTCATGTCTGCTAATTCAACTGTCAAATTAGTGTGAGCTAATTCACCTAATCCTAAGCTAAGGTAGGTCGAGAGAGGCATAACACTAACGCTAGCTCCTAAGTCAACAAGGGCATTATCAAAGCAAACATTATTAATAAAGCAAGGTAAAGTGAAACTCCCTGGGTCTTTCTCCTTTCGGGGTATGGAATTAATGATATGTGAAGCTTCAGAGTAAGCTTCGAGAATTGTGGTCCATATGATCCCTTCTTTTCATCACAACAATAACCATTCAAACGACTTGGAAACATAATCGTCGTTTGTCTTGTCTCGTACATCAGTGTACGGTTCTGTCCAATGGATACGGCGTATTGGGAGGATCCAATATGGCGTATCGGGTATGAATCAGATTCAATAGTAGTCGAGATCGACTTGACTTGATCTCTCGGGTTCGATTCAGTAGAGCTAGGTAGACTTCTAAATCCTTTTTCCTGTAGCACCTTGCTCATTTGCCCGATTTGAATCTCTAAAGTTTTAATCGATGCTCCTTGGTTTCTAATGGCAGCATCCGTTGAAGCTCAGATTTCTTTAATCCAATTGGAGTTTTCTTCATGTCTCTTTGCTGATTCACTCATAAACTTGCTCATGGTATCTTCCATAGATTTCCTTCATTCTTGGTACGAAGGATTAGCATTGTTCCTTTGATAGAATCCCGGAGCTGCTGCTCTATATCCCCCTCCTTAAAAAGGTCCACCAAATTACGTGTAGTAAGCTTCTTCGAGAGTTTTCCCTTCTTCTTTGAGTGGGCAATCTTTGGTGTAATGGGGTCATTTTCATTGTTCGCATCCAACTTGAGCAGCATAGACTTTTTCATTCACTTTCTTGATCTCTCTTCCAAGATTATTGAGTTGTGCTTGTATAGCTGCCAATCCGTCAGAAGTTTCAGTACTTCTTGACCTAGATGTTCCATTGTGCCATTTCTGAGAGTATTTAGCCATTTCTTAGATGGCTACCTTTGCATCAGCAGCAGTCTTGGTTGGTATTGCACAACTTGAATCAAGAATCTTTCGAGTAGGAATTCCCAATCCATTATAGAACAAGATTACCTCCTGCATTACCGTTAAATAGTGTTGAGGACACTTCATCAAGAGTTTTTTAAATCACTCCCATGCTTGGTAAAGGTTTTCATCTGGTTCTTGCTGAAAGTTGTTAATTTCCTCCATTTTATTTCCAGCTCGAGTAGGTGGGCAATATTTGTTCAAAAATTTTGTTTTAAGACCATCCCAAGTTGTAATTGAACCAGTTGGTTCATTTCTCAGCCAACGACTTACGGTTCCAGTTAAGGACATAGAGAATGATCTAAGCATCACTTGGTCTATAGTAATCTTTGGAATGTGAAATAGATCGACGATCTTAAGAACTTTCTCAATGTGTTTGTTCGCATCTTCATGATCCAAACCGCTGAAGATGTTGGTGCGTAGTTCCTTGAGAAATTGGTCTTTTAGTTCAAAATTATCCTTGTCCTCGATTTTAGGCCTAGCAACTCCTGATCCATAGTCAGCTCGAGTTTTACTCATGTATTGCTCCATGGTTTCGGCCAATTTTTCCGCAACTTCTTCCTTCGAGTATTCTTGGTCAAAAAATAAATTGAAATCAGGCGATCTCAATTCGTCATGACTAAGTGTCTCCTAGATGATCGAATTTCTCGTTCTGGTTCTTTGAAAGGTGTGAATAGTTCGTTCGTTGAACTCCTTGTCATGCACTACCTGAAACAAAGGGATAAACAATTAGTAGGATAAGCTCGAAAGAAAGAAAACACATGTATACGAAATCGAATATGGAAAGCCACTGTTACTGTTTCCGATGATCGATACATCGTATTCAATAGAAGTGAATACGCCGTATTGATCAATTGAATGAATACGCTATATTGGACAGAAAGTTGGATACGCCGTATCCAATGGAAGTGGATACGCCGTATCGAGTTATCGACCAGAACAGTGTATTAGGAAAACAATTAAATTAAACACAAAAATATACAAGCAAACAATTAAACTAACAAATATACAAAAATATACATGATATAAAAGAATACACACTAATCTAATTTACACTACTCCTAAGGGTTATATACAATCTAATAACCAAAATATAAAATAAAAATCAAGATTAAATTTCACTCCCCGGCAGCGGCGCCAAAAACTTGATGTGTCGTTGTATGGTGTTTATTTATGAAAGTTCAAGTTTTAAATTTATATTTTGCCGACTTAACCAAAAACAACACTTTAACGGGCAGCATACCCGGTCGGTGGTAGATTCGTGGTAAGTAGGGTGTCGAACACTTGAAGCGAGGTTAAATCTCTCAGTTTATTAATATTTTGGTTATCTAATCCAAGTTAATTTTGATCTAAATCAAACCTATGCTAATCCTATATTAGTTCTAATTCTAATAGGTAAAAGGGGGGTTTCAGCCTGAGAGACTGGCACGGGTTTGGTGGTGACTACAATCAATTCAAGACACTTTAACCCACGCAAGCAAATTAACTGAAGATAAAAGTGCGATCAAACCTTATGATAGAAAACTGTATTAGTCATCATTAATCCGATTAGAAGTTGGTTTGTTTATTCAGTGCAATAATTACTTATCTTAAGGTGGCATATCATTCTTAAGACTTAGGCGAGACTTCTTCCTAAGACCTAGACACATTAATTTTGTCACAATTAAAGCATCCACATAAAGCATCCTTATTTGCTGATTATAATCTATCTTAGGGATTAAAGCAATGGTGATCTTGTTAAACCCTATCTCATAGAGACTTTACCCACTTATTGCTTAATGGCGATTTATACACTAGTAGTCCACTAACCAAGTTTTTACCAATTAATTAGAATGTACTCGTTGATCCCAAGGGTCACCTACCGGTCAAACTAAGCTCACAATGTAAAGGCAAAGATAGGTCGTTAATTGTGATCCTATTAGTCTAGATGTATAAATTAGTATATAAAGAGCTATCCCAGCATCTAGACTACTTGGTCCATATCACTAGATCCAATTGAATGATAGGTCGCATATTAAAGCACATAAACAAGTATAAATTGATAAACATAAACAAGCATACAACGATAAATTAAGCAATCAAGATATAAAAAAACCAAACATTCAGATCTTCATAATAATGGCTAATGCCCGAAGGTATTAGCCTTCAAACATCATAATTAATACAAGAGTAATGGTCTAGCCAAGGTAAACTAACCGAGTTAACAAATGATACCAAAAACTAAATAATTACAAAAGTATAAGAAATTACACGTTGTCTCTTATGGATTGGAATGCGTTGGAAGACCTCTTTTGCTCTTTTTCTCTTTCAAAAATCAACTTTTGTGGTTTAGGTATCGAGAATATGATTTAGCACACTTAAAACTCATTTTTGAGTTTTCTATTTATAAGGTTTGGGGTCGGTTCAATTCGGCGTATCCAATGTCTTGGATACGGCGTATGGGGTGTTTCTTGGAGTAGGGACCATGTTTGATATCTTCCAGAATATTCACATACTACATCTCTAATATGGCATGTTGGTCTTCTCTGGATACGGCGTATTGATCATGTTTCTTTTGTGGTCTTTGGTGAATGCAGGCACGGATATGCCGTATCTTCCTTGATGGATACAATGTATTGGTTGTCAAAACAGTAATCTTCAAAATATCTTTGTTTAAGCTCCAGAATGCGCGCCTTTTGCTAATATTCACTAAGTACTCCGTAATTACTGCAATTCTCAAATACAAACGATTAAGTTACAATTCTTTGCAATAATCATACAAAATGGGTTAATTACATGGGATAAATTATGCTATAAAATAGATGTTATTTGATGTCATCATGGTGAAAGAGTATGGGTGATGTCCATAGGCTGATGTTCTTGTATGGGTGGTGGATGAGAAACTCTTGGAGGTAGTGAGTTAGGTGAGCTTAAGTAAGCATTAGTTGATGGAGATGTTGTGTAAAATGGTGATGAATTTAGCTTGGAAGCAATTGATGATGGGGATGTACCTCTAGTGGATGGTGTTTTGAATGGTGCATTGGGTGCATTTGGTGATAGAGGTTGTTGTTTTAATGATGAAGTTTTAGCATCATCTTGTGTAAGATCAATAAACAATCTTCTTGGTGGAATAATTGTGATTTTTGGTTTCTTGGAAGCTCTTAAGGTTGAGGCTTGAGAGGATTCCATGGAAGTATTTGAGGTTGAAGATAAGTGAGGAAGATGATAATTTGAAAGTAAAGACTGGGAACCATTTTATTAAGAGAATATGGTGTAGAAATGGTATGGGTTAGTGTTAATATGACCACTTCCAAAGAATGTTAGTATTTTCTTGGTAAAAATAGGTGAGCCTAAGCAAAAGGGAGTCAAAAAGCAAAAAGAAAACAATAATTTTTCCTGGACTCAGGTCGCGGCCCCTTTATGTATATGGGAGGCCCCCTTATCGATTAAGGGACATCCTTTGGGAGATCAGGGGGCAGCCACCTGTTGTTTCTCAGGTTGCCCAGATTTTTGTTTTCTGCCAATTTTGTGAGAAAAGTAAGAATGCGGTCTTTATGGGGTCTTTATGGGGTCTTCGCTCTTCAACAATGTCGTAAATGCCATTGTCAAGATGAGGGTACCACTCCACAACTTGACGAAATAACCAAGTTAAAAGCATACCATATGGTAGGTTGACTTTTGGAGTGGCTCGGGCAAACTCTATTCGTTTTGCAACAAAATAGGCAAGATTGTATTGTTTTTCGGCAACAATACAAGACATCATATGAGCAAGACAAGCCGAAAGATAGTCTCGGTTGCCTCCTAGGCCGAAAACATTCTTGCGAATGAGTTCTTCCCAATGCTTCATATCTTTGTTTACCTCTTTGGTGAGGACTCTATTAGAGGGGAGATCAACAAGTTGACCTCGTAGGATTCGACTCGAATCGACACGTTCAAATTGAAGAAATCCATGTATGTCATCGGGAGTTGGTAATTCGGTGTGATATGGACCTTCGGGCTCTTGATAAGCAGACAGAGAGGAAAGATCCCATTCGGTTGTGAAGTCACTTTGACCAATAAAGGGAATACGAAGAATTGACCCGAATTGTTCGAGAGAGAGAATGATGAATTTGTTTTGGATCATGAATGAAATAAGAAGATGACCAGAATTATTAGTTTAAAGTTTGACCTGACTATAAAAGTCCAAAATGAATTGAAGAACGATTGGTTCATTTATTTCGTAAAGACAATTGAAACCAATGTTTGGAAAGTTTTGTTGAATGAAGCTAGATTTATAGTAAAGTTCATCAACGACCCAACCCTTATGAATACAACAGTTTTTGATTGGTTTATAAAATTTGGCAATGGTGGTGGATATGCCAGGTGTCTCGGATACCTTCGGAATATAGGCACGAGTGAGTTTGGTGTCATCGAAAATTGCGCTAGGCATATGTTGCACCTATATTTTAACTACAATAAAAAAAAATAGTCCCAAACTATATATAAATATATTACGAAATCAAAATATCAAAAATAAATACCTAGTGTGTGTCTATATGCAACAATTGTAGAGTAACGATTATTTCAACTCTAAAATGAAAACCTATGAAATAATCAAAACGCTCTTTTATTTATTTTTGCACAACCGAGTGTGTCAAAAAATAAATATTAGATTATATATTTCGGCAACAATCACATGAGTACATCTTGTATGGCATGCAGAACGTTTTTAGAAATGTATTAACAATGCCACGAAATATTGTTCATGTGGTAGACAGGTCTAGTCATGATAATTTTTTCAAAAATAGTCTGGGATATATATATATAAATATATATATACTAAATAATATATATCATTATATATATATATAAATATATATGCGTGATCAGAGTGGTAAACTTTAAGTGAAAAAGAACAATAGACGCCGACGCCAATAACAAAGTGACAAGTGTCTTTTTTGTTAAAAAGAAAATACTAATTACTTTTAATTTAATTAAGGGTATTATGGTAATCTTATTTTCTAATAAGAGTTATATTGGATATCATTAATACCTCATAAAACCTTATATTTATTGAGGAGAGTTATATTGGATACCATAAATGACTTGGATACTAGGGGACTCATCACACCATCTATCTCAAAAAAATCAATGGCTGAGATTAAAATAATTTTATTATTTCACCTATTATTAAAAACCTAAATATCTCCTAAACCGTTAATCGTTAAGCAAAAAAAATATACCATCACGACGAGCATTTATTTATCTTTCTATACATATCTACTCTAATATACATCCAACAAACTTTTTTTTCCTTTTTTTTTACCTTTTTTTCGTTTTTTCACGTTTTTTACGTTCTTTTTTTATTGTTGAAACTTGCATGAAAAATATCACATATAATACGTTTTTTTTTGTATCACTTGTTTTTTTCTTCTGTTTTAGTTGTTTTTAATGTATATATTCATTTGTAACAGTTGTTTTTTCTTCTGTATCAGTTGTATTTAATATATATACTCATTTGTATAAGTTCTTTTTCTTCTATATCAGTTTATTATTTGTATGAGTTGATTATTTGTGTAGCACTGACTTTAAAAAAAATGTTAAAATTGCTATATATGAAAAAGTCATAGAAAACATTTAATGGAAAACAAAAAATATGTGTGTGAATTAATAACCAAAAATTGAATAATATAATATATATAGTTTATCTATATATAAATAATATAATATATAAAAATATATAAATATATTATATCTATATATATATATATATATTAAAAAGTAAAAGAAAACATGCGTGTGAATTAATTAGTAGTTTTTAGCATTTAATGAAAAAGTCAAAGAAAACATTTAATGCATGTAAATTAATTAATGTGTGTGAATTAATTATCATATGCCATTGAATTAGTTCAATATTTTACCATCTAATCTTCATGTTAATTACTATAATGCCATTGAATTAATTACAATTAAGTCACATCTCTAATGCTACATTCGATGATCCATAAGTGTGCCTAGTGTTTTTCTTTAAAGTGTATATCATAATTTTTCGGAAAAATAATCTAGGAATATTATATTTATATATATATATATATATATATATATAAGGATTGCGTCCTCTAATTTAATAGGAGTCTTAGACCTTAAAACCCAAATAAAGCACATAAACAACATGCATGTGTTAATTGCCATCGACTTCTATTATTCTAAAAGTTTTAGCGATGTGATGCATACCCTCCGGTTTAGAATGAGTTTAAAGGCATATTACAAAACACTATTAACATCATCTTAGTCCTTTACCACCCATCAAGGAAATTACAACATACTATAATGTTAAATCTATAAAATGATAGGCTCAAGGGGGTTTTTGGAGCGGTCGGGGGGGGGGTTTTACTTTCCACCTTCTGTTTCAGCCGTGTAGAACCCAAGAAAAGCACGCTATGTCGACAAAGAATGCAGGTTCCAAAATTGAGTTTTACTTGGATGAACTTAAGCTTGGTGTTATTGGGATGATTACATGATGATATGCCAGAAGAAGGGTGCTTAAACCATATGGTACAACCTGTTGCTAAATACATCTAATTGCAAAAATATGTATTTAAAGTAATGTGGCAGTTTTTACCAGTTTATTTATAAATTGGTTGATTCGGATTGTATGCTATGTAGAAAGTAGACAAACGCAGAAAGTACATAGTGAAGATTTTCAATAGTCTTAATTTATAATCGAGTCGTGAAATATTTTCATGACGCCCCCTGGCCTTCAGTGTAAATAATACTCTAATACTACTACAGAACCTGTTTTGGCTCAGAGTAGATTTCTATATTTGCCATAAGGCTGTGAGGACTTGATCAAGAAAGTGAAATGAAAGTCGAGTGTTCTTTGCTTGATTAGTGCAACGACAAGTTCTCAGCTTTGACACTATTGAAGGTACCTAAATTCAGATTCAGAAGACCTCTACGATCCATCTGAGGATAGGGATTTTAAAGACATATATGATCCGATTGAGTATGGGGATTTTGAAGAACATTGTATGGTTAACGAAAAAACTAATGTCGACGAAGCATCGAGTGTATTAGTCGAGGAAGAGAATAGCTTGCCTTCAGAAGAAGATTCAGATAGCTTGCTCTCTGATAGAACAACCCTCTTATCATGTGACAACATCTGCGATACGTGGTTCAACATTTTGACTATTCTATCTTTTCTAAGTTCTAATAATATAGCATTTAATTTTTTTCTTCAGAAATTGATGGTAGTGATGCAGATCCTTTTTCCGGTGAAACTGAGAATCCAAACGACTATACAAGATTAAAACTCGAAGACATGTCCCATGTTGATTCAAAAATGATGAATGACTCAGAGTGTAATGGTTAGCTTTATAGCCTTAAATTTTCATATAAAATATGCTTACATCACTAATTTTTTTGTAATGTAATCATACTATCTTTTTTGTATTATTACGGTCTCCAAATATGGGTCGGGATATCATTCACTTTAACCCCGAGAATCCATTTGAACTGTCAAAGATAGAGAGTTCAGAAAACCATAATGTTTCCAGGGAGTTGAATGCAGAGGTCATAGAAGAGAATATCTCCATAATTATCGGTACATTAATCAACGATGTGTCTATATGTCCATTTGCTATCTATGTTAATTACCTTAACCATTGTCAATTATAAGGAAAAAAGGTTGATTGTAATTAAGATGTAATACATATTACATTACTTGAATGTTAGCAACTGCATCATATAGTTTTTTTCCCTTCAGGGTCACCAAATATGATGGGGGCATTCGTTCACTTCAACACTGAGAATTCAAGTGAAATGTTAGAGTTGGCGAGTTTAGATAATCGTATTCTTGACAAGGTCATTACTGTAGAGGGTATATATGAAAATATCTCCGAAAATACAGGTGCATTGATTTTTTTTGTTTATATGTCTCTGCTAACTATTATATTTCAATCCAATCACTGCTAGACCAAAAACAAAAAAAGCTTCAACATGTGTTGAGTGTAATAAAACAGATGATCAAGATAAGAAAATTTTGAGGTTTCATGGTTGGAAATATTGTTGTATTTGGTTTGTCAATGAATTATAATTATAACAACTAGTTATGTGAGTGGTAGTTATAGAAAGGAGGATATACTTATATTTGTGAGTGTTATTATAAAGTCTGGAACGACCTTTTAGTCCTTAAATTAGGATACATACACAGATTTTCCTAAAAATCAAGCCCCGGTGGCAACGCACATGTGGGCATGCCTCGTAATTTATATATGATATATATATAATATATAAATAATATAAAAATATATATAATAATAATATAAAAAAGTATAAAATAGTATAATATATATAAAAATTACCTACCATAATCCTAATCCTAATCCTAATTGCACAAGAACACAAAAAAATGAAAATTCCCAATTCTTTATTTTGTGCAAAATTCGATCATAGACACGAAATTGAAATATGAATTGTTGAAAATACTTACAATAGATGTTGTTAACGGTGTTATTAATGTTTATCCCTTGCGAAAATCCCTTGAAATTGAGTTAGAAGATTGAATTTGGAGGTTTTGGTGGATTTTTGTTCGTCACCTAGTAGCAGCAACAGACACAAGGGGGGGTCCGACTTTGTTAATTGGTCGGCCCCCTGGTCGATTGGGGGTCCGCTACCTGCTGACCCAATTTTTTTTTGTTTTCAGTTTTGACAATTTTTGACGAATTTCTAGTAAGAAGTGACGTTTTAATTCACTTTTCGCGAATTAAAAATACTTAAGCATTTCAAATGAAACAATTAAGTTGTCGAGATTTATGAGAGTAAAATTAATAGTGATGTGACTATTAAATAGAGGACAAGACGTTTACGAGACTTGTTCCATCATTCCTATACATAGACGTAAATAAATAAATGGTTCATGTTTGAGTGGTTTAGTGAGAATGTCGGCGATGTTGACTTTCGTCAGAAATTTTTCGATGGAAATATTTCCTTTTTAAATGTTTTCGCGAAGGAAACGGTGACGGATTTCGATGTGTTTTGTACGCGAGTGTTGCACGGGGTTTTTGCTCAAGTCGATGGCTCCTTTGTTGTCGTACATAATCGGAATGTCGTCTACGAATGTCATAGTTGATGAGAGCTTGTTCATCCATAGTGCTCGTTGGCATGCCTTTCCGGCTACGTATCCGACTTCGGTAGTGGATATAGCAAGAGCGGTTTGCTTCTTCGAAAACCAAGATGTTAAATAACATCTCATAAACGTACAAATAACGCTAGTGCTTTTTTGGTCCACGTAATCTCCCGCATGATTAGAGTCGGCATATACTACGGTTTCTATGCCGGGCCCCTTAGGATACCATAATCTCAAGTGCGTAGTGCCTTTAATGTATCGGAAGATACGCTTAACCGCTTCAAGATGAGAGGTTTTGGGATCCTCTTGGAAGCGTGCACAAAGGCAGACACTAAGCATGATATCGGGCGTACTTGCCGTTAAATACAATAAACTACCTATCATGCCCCTATACTTAGTATTATCCACGGACTCACCTTCTTCGTCTTTCGTGAGTTACGTATTTGAGGACATGGGCATTTTCATTGGTTTAGAATCTTCTAGTCCAAATTTCTTAAGAATTTTTATATATATTTAGATTGATTAAAAAATATACCATCTTTTAATTGTTTTATTTGTAAACCAAGGGAGAATTTTAGTTCACCCATCATGCTCATTTCAAACTCATCGTGCATGATTTTGGCGAAGTCATCACACAACTCTTGACAAGTTGAACCGAATATAATGTCATCGACATATATTTAAACAATGATGAGATTTGAACCTTTCTTCTTTGTAAAAAGTGTGTTATCTACAATTCTCATGTTATAATCATGTTTAACAGGAAAAGCTTTTAATCTATCATACCAAGCTTTAGGAGTTGGTTTAAGACTGTACAAAGCTTTCTTGAGTTTATAAACATGATTAGGTTTTGCGAAATCAATGAATTCTAAAGGTTGTGCCACGTATACCTCCTCATTGATAAAACCATTTAGGAATGCATATTTTACGTCCATTTGGAATAATTTAAAATCTAACGCGCAAGCATAAGCTAATAAAATTCTATTAGATTTTAATCTAGCTACCGGAGCATAAGTTTCGTCATAATCAATTCCTTCTTGTTGATTATAACCTTGAGCAACTAATCCAACCTTATTTCTAGACATGACGTCATTTTTGTCAAGCTTATTTTAAATACCCACTTAGTTCCTATAATAGTCATAGACTTAGGATTTGGAACTAACTCTCAAACATCATTTGTGATGAATTGATTTAATTATTCTTGCATGACAACTACCAAGATTCTTCCTTTAAAGCTTCACCGACATTTTTAGGTTCTATGGTTGAGAGGAAACAAAAGAAATAACTTTTGTCTTGAGCTTGAGATCTAAGGGTTCTTTTATTTAGATTTCCTATGACGTTTTCTAACGGATGACTTTTGGATTCCTTAATATTGACAAATTCATCAAATTCTAAAACTTCATTTTTGACATCATTTCCTAAAGGTTTCTTTTCACTAACCTTAATAGCGTCTTCTTCGACTAAATCATCATCCTCCAAGGGTGAAGTTTTAGGCGGGGAAGGACTTTCATCGAATGTCACATTTAAGGACTCTTCGACTTTCATAGTGTGTTTGTTAAGAACTACATAGGCTTTACTATTTTGAGAATATCCTAGGAAAATACCATCGTAAGACTTTGGGTCGAACTTGGTGAGATAGTATTTTGTATTTAGAATGAAACACTTACTTCCAAATACTTTGAAATAATTAAGAGTAGGTTTCCTACCTCTCAAGATTTCGTATGGGGTTTTTCCTAAGATTGGTCTAATCAAAATCCTATTTAGTATATAAGTCGAGGTGTACACTGCGTTACACCAAAAATTTTGCAGAATGGATTGTTCGTTTCACTTGGTTCTACTCATTTCTTGTAATGTGCGGTTTTTTCTTTCTACTACCCCATTTGATTGTGGAGTGCGTGGAGCGGATAAATTATGAGTAATCCTATTAGAGTCACAATAATTTCTGAATTGCACTTCATTATCAAATTCCCAACCATGATCCGTCCTAATGGAAACTATAGAACATACTAATTGATTTTGGACCTTTTTACTAAAAATCTCGAATTGCTCGAAAGCTTCGGTTTTATTTTGAAGGAATCTTGTCCAAGTAAACCGAGAGTAACCATCTACTATTACTAAGGTGTAACTATTTCCTCCATAACTCCGTATGGTAGATGGACATAATAGATCCATGTGAAGAAGTTCTAAGCATCTAGTCATTTAGACCATATTCTTAGCTTTGTGACTAGTGTGAATTTGTTTTCCAATTTTACAAGCGTCACACAAATGTTGATCGAATTTAAGCTTAGGTAGATTTCTAACTAGCTCATTGGATACTAAAGATTGAATTAAACGCATATTTGCATGACCTAACCTCTTATGCCATAATGTAGAGTTTTCATCTATTGTCGTAAGACATAGTTTATCTTTTGGCTTATTTCCTAATTTCATCACATATAAACCACTTTTCCTAATACCTCTACCTATGACATTTCCGTCCTTAGTTATTTCACTATCATGCTCGGAGAATATTACTTTTCACTTATTATCACATATTTGGCTAACACTTAATCCTAAATTATCTACATGCTCAACATTTGCAATATTAAGAGAGTCATGAAAAATCGTACATTTGTCAATGATGTTACCTCTATTATATGCTTTGTATGTAGAGAAGAGCTTTCGGTTGCCCGCCATGTGCTTAATGCATCCACTATCTATAATCCACTTGTTGGGCTCCAAATTAATTCCCAAGCATATCTATTTAATTACATAACAACTCAAACATTTGGCCCCCAATATCTCATGGGTCCAAAATTGTTAGTGCCTACATTCTTTGCATTTGTTGCATTTGGTTTGGATGTAAGAAAGGTTGTTGGGAATTATTCCAAGTCATGGGATATATATTATAGTAATTTTGTCTCTCTTGGTTTCTCTTAGGTTGTGGTGTTTTAGCCCAAGGACGAGAATTATTAGTTCTCTTTGGAGGTGGAGTTTTTGACCTTACTTCGGGTTTTGTAAATCCAACTTCGGGTTTTAAAGATGGTTTATAAAAATGTTTTACTTCATCATCACTTGTAACGGGAACCTTAACATTATTTATAATTATATGTTTAGGTTTCAGACTCGAATTTGATTTAACAGATTTTTCTCCAACGGACTAAGATTCAGATTCTTGTGGTTTTACAAAATTTATTTGCTTAGTCCCGCTCGATGATGCTTCGGCTGAATTAAAACCTAGACCCGATTTATCTCTAGAGGGTTTTTAAAAACTTAGCATTTTCTTAAGCAAGTGGATGCTTTTGTTAAATTGATTAAGCTTAAACACTTCCTCTTTAAGTTTCTCGTTTTCAAATCTAAGATTTTGACACGTTGTACATCCGACATATATTTCTTTGTTTTTCTCTAATCGAGATACTTTTTCTTTTTGTTCAAGTACTTCTTCTTTTAACTTATTTTTAATAGATTTTAGTGACTTGTTTTTAAATATGACTTTTAAGCGCATTTTGCATAAACGATGATATTCACTATCTAATTCACTATCATCTATTGACGATAAGTCATCACTATAAAATTCGATTTCGGAAAGTACCTCATTAGATGCTTGAGCCATAAGACACATTTCGTCTTTAATTTTTTCTTCCTCATCTTCACCGCTATCGCTCCAATATCTTCCAACAAAAGCCCTTTAGTTTTTGTTTCTTGGTGGCTTCGGACATTCTCCGATGAGGTGATTTGGATCTCTGCATCTAAAACATTTTCTTTCACTCTTTCCGTTCTCGTCGTCTCTATTTCTTTGGAACGACTTCTTTTCATCACATGGTTGTCTTACGAATCTACCTTGTCTTTTGAAAAACTTCTTGAAGTCCCTCGCGGCCATGATGTACTCTTCGTCTTCACTTCCGGAAGTTGAACTTTCTTCATCACTAAATTCCTTTTTAGCCTTTAAGGAAAAAGATCTACTTTGTTCTCTTTTACCTTTGACTATTTCTTAATCTTTCTTAATTGTGAGGTCATGTGTTGGTCTTGGTCACGAATATGGTGTGATCGTGAAAGGGTCGTTGATATAGTAAAGTCATGAGAGGTGTAGGTAGTAGGTATAATGAAGTCATGGTTCGGTGAGAGGAGATGGTGAGGTTGTGAGGTGAGGTGGTCAGGTCGTGCGTTTTAGTATCAGGTTTTTATTAGGGGGTATTTTTACATATTGGGGTGTTCTCTTCAATCTACCGTCTTTGCTATTCGTAGTGACACTACTTGGTCAGATTGTGTGTTGAACTGTTTGCTTTGAGGTTCTTACGGGTTATGTTTCATGTGTGAGGTCGTGTGTCGTGGCATGTAGTGGCCAGTTTTAACCCATGTCATACTTTCTACCGGGTGTTTGCCTTTAGTGTCACTGTGTTTGGTCGGTTTGGTGTGTCGGAGTTGTATCTCGGTATGTTAGATATTCTTTTTATGATATCCTTATTTAATCCGAGTGTAGGTATTGGTCATTGAGTCGGTTGATTGGTGTAACTTCTTTGTTTTGTTATGTTTGTGTCGTTATAAGTTTAGCATCTTGGTAGTTTATCTATATAAATATATTGCTTTAAAAAAAACACTTTAACACTTACCAACTAATAACAATATCTTATATCTACTATACGTTTGCATAAATCTAGTATCATTCTTTAAATTTAAACATATTATTGATTTTTTAATGAAGTAGGTATGAGATAAGAGTAGGTATGGTAACGCCACATGAGGTGTTAATCTCATGTGGTATGGTGTTATAAAATTTTACCACACCGCCCCCATCTAATTTAACGCCGTTAAGCCGTAAGTTATTGTATCAACGTGTGAGGGAGAAAAAAGTTTTTCTTTTGGTTTAATTGATTTTTTTGTGTTTTAGTTGAATATGGCGGGTCCCAAAAGAGGAGTTTAGTTTGAGTTATTACATGTTATTAGTGAGCTCAAGGTATAGTAACCCGGCCTCGATGTTATGCCGATGTGACATCGGTGTTGTCAGCGTTCCCATACCAGTGTGTAGGGCGTTCCAACAGTGTTGGGTTGGGTGTTGTTAGTGTAGGTGCTGAATTAAATAAATATCATATAAACGCATATAATACGCAGCGGAACATGCACCTATCAACGGATTTATAAAGTCATATGATCAATCAGATAAATAACAACGATTATTACCTTTGCAGCGTGATCGGTAGAATCAAAGAACAAACTTTTCTTGTACACGATCTATCCAAGAAACCAAGCGACCAAAGTAGATCACCTCTATGAATATCCACACAACACTTCACCGTATACCTCTTGGATGCTAGTCCTTAAACCCGTAACCTTGGATTATACTTTGAATGAACAAGAATCAAAGTGACTGATCAAGAAAACAAAAAACTCATTTATTTTTTTTGTTTATGCCATCCCTTTTATAGGAAGATAGAGAGGAGAAAAACTTGGTAAATAGTTAATTGATTTGTAACTCATAATGACTAAATCAATTAGTAGTTATCATGATCCAATTAACTTGGTAAGTGGTTAATTAATTTGTAACTCCTAATGACTAAATCAATTAGTAATTATCATGATCCAATTAACCATTAGCCCCATTAAGCTTTCTTTCTCTTTTCTTTTACATCCTAGGCCGACCATATGGTAGGTCAAATGGGATTGCCATTTGTTTGCTCAGTCTAATAACTAAGTACATTACTTAGTTATTATAAGCCCAATATTGATCCCGAGTTACGTAGTTTATTTATATACCGTGAATACAATAAACATGATATATACAGTGGCACCTCAATGTATATGTGTGTGACCCTATAGGCTCAAATGTCTCCAGCCGTATATTATTTATTATGACATGAGCATACTTCAACAGCTCCCACTTGCGCACATCAAAATAATCAAGTAATAATACAAGCAAAGGTTAGCATCTAGCAACGCGCCAATGCCCCTAGAAACATATGAGGATTGTTTCTTAAACATCGTATTTTAAATGGTTTAGATATCAGTCATCCTTTTCTTACAGATAACTATGTTAACCATTAGACACAGATCATGAGTCATTCTAATGCTTAACAATTTTGTTTCTCGATATTTACATTGAACTAGATTACCAAATTAATCAAGTATCATCTTAATTACATTTAGGTGCGGCCACACATACATCTGTTCAAATCATTAAGGGGCCCAGTAGTATCTAACTCTAAATCATGTGGAGGAACAAATCCTATTTTGACTGCACAAGTCTGTCATGTGTTTCACATCCCTCTTGAAAATGGCCTTAATAGCAGTCTTCAACAGGTCAACGTTGAACCATATCTAAGATTAACATTCCACACACACAAAACCTACTTGTATCTCAAGTCTGAGGATGAGAGACATAACCACTTGCGAGATTCACTATTGATGCCGATCCATGTAGTGAATACTCGTAGGCAGTGTTGCAAAAATTGGCCTAGGCGGCTGATTAATCGGCGCCTAGGCGCTAGGCGAGGATTAACCGCCTTGATTTTCACCAATCGGCCTTATTAATCATTTTGGTCAAAAATCGGTTAACATACGATTAATCAGATAAAAATCGGCCAAATCGGGCATAAATCGGCCGAATCGAACAAATATCGGCTATATCGGCAAACTCGGTTACTGATAGAATTCGACCATATAGGGGATTAATCGGTCAAATCGGACAAAATCGTCTAAATCGGGAAAATAGGCATATATTTTCAGAATTTTATAATTTTATATATATAAAGTCCAATCCGATTAATCCTCGATTAATCCCCGCCTAACTAATTAATCGCTAGGCGATACCCATCCGCCTAGCTAGCTCCTAGCTATTTTTGCAACCTTGCTCGTAGGTTGGGTCAGTCCAATGTTCATCCAATGAACAACATATGAGTTTGGCAACATCATCTATTAATATTCATACTATATTAATATGACCAAAACACTCATATTTGCCTTAATTCAATGATGCTCCTGTATCATTAACTAACACTGGACGATTTAGAATAAATAAATTATTCATGGAATTAAACATGCTAATATAGAACACAGTTGTATAAATGAAGACGATCATACCAGGTATATCAATTCATTGTTTAATACAACTGCTTAACGTTCCATTATCCAAATACTAAAAACAGATATACATGAGACTACTAGCGGGTCGAAGTTCAATGTTCCTAGCATGATAAACATGTTTGGTACAAGACATTGACTTTGTAAAAGTACCAACTTAGTTGTCATCTGAATGAACTTTGAGAATACTTGTTTCAAAACTTACAAGCAGTGAAGGTTTTGAATAATATGATGATTGTCATTTTGTATACAAGCAGTGCTAATACAATAATACTAGCATCGCCACAATACATTACATAAGTTTTTTAGAGCTAGCAACACCACTTATATAAGACAGTTTTCTTAACAGCTTCCTAAACTGTAAAGTATTCTTATTCTTTAATGAACAGTGCAACAATGCTTTCAAGCAAGTCTAGTCAACAAAATTATCATTTATGATGAAATCCTGCTACGACTAAGATTGACAATTATCTCAATCAAAATAAGCATTAGTGTATAACCTCAACACTAATCTCCTTATTAGAAATCCATAAACTATGAACATACTTTTAGTCATTTAAAAGCCTTTTAGAATGTTCTTTCAATAGTAGTCTAATGACTTTCACTTAGTTACTATGGTTGTAGGTTTATCTTGCATTCATGCAAGTGTTACAATTGGTCTAATACATATCATGACATGCTTAATGAAACATTTAGCTAAACTAAACATTTTCATGCATGTGTTCAATCTCATCAGGTGAGATAGAACTTTGAGTCTTGCTCAATGATGTGTCATGTTGTGTTAGACTTATTAATCGCGTATGTTTATTCTAATAAACATATGTTTCAAGGTTGTTTGTTTTATTTCTTATATTTCTCGATAGAAATATTATCCCAAACTAAGGATTAAAATGTAGCTTAGGTGAAATATCATTTCTAATATGTTCACAACATATGAGATATAACTTATAAGAAAGATAAAACATAATGCTCCAACTAGCTGTAAGGTGTACTCAGGAGTTATCTTTGTCTCAATCAAAATCAGATTATTGATTTAAACTTAAGATTTGAGCTCCTAGATGCATGCTCTAATCCATACTTGGATATATGCAGCTTGCATACTTTCTAAAGATTATTTGGATTCACAAATCCTTATGATTACACGACGTCCTCACAAAGGTAATCATTCAAGAAGGATTTTTGACATCCAATTGCCATACTTCATATTCATGAAATCAAGTATGGTTGGTAATTAATATCTTTATTCATTTAACGCATGCAAGGAAAAGAAGCTTTAATCACAGTCAATCGCTTGAGTATAAGTAAAACCCTTACTACAAGGCTTGCGTTCAAATGTGTGTAAATATTTGTCCATATCAGTCTTCTCCTAGAAGAACCAATTTAACCTCTCAGTCTTACCGATTGGTGAAAGATCAATCAAATTCCAAAATGATTTTCTTTCATGGACGACATCTCAGCATTTATTATGTCGTTCGCTAGTGTATTCAGAAGGTTGTGAAAGAAGAGACTTTCTCCAAAAATAGATGCTCCCGCTTACTTCTTGTAAGAGGAGACTTTCTTCAATAATGCAGCAAGTCAAGCAATAATAAAATTGTTCTCTTTTGGGAGGTATAATATATGCTGACAATTATTGACTCTAGTTTGCTAATAGTACGCTTAACATGGTCTTAAAAAATTCAGAACTTCAGTTAAGACTTAATGGGGGTCTTCCCATTCCATAACCTGATGGTGTCTTAGTTTCCTTCTTGGTTGGAACCTTATTGAGTAAACACGTGGCTTACTCAATTTTGTTAACCTTGATAAGATTAGAGGTAGGGTATTTAAAGTTATCAAAAATCAAACAATATCAACAGAGTTTGATTTTACACATCAGACATACCATAGCGATGTGGTATTCTATGAGTAACGGGATTGTGAGATAGTACCACAATTCCTTAGATATCCTAATACCCTTTTGCTCACATACTTGCCTATTTGTTCAAACATAATGGCATTAGCAGTAATTTTAAGCCACTTGCATGCTATAACGTAGAAGTCTTATAGAAGTTCAAGGACATGCTGTTTATGTCTTTACAAGAAGAAATAAACATATTAAATAAAGTATTATGAAATATCAACTCTTGGTTTCAACAGTCTTTTCAAGTTAATTACATACTTTTTATTGATGTCTTTACAAGAAGACACAATCATATTGGCTAAACCTTTTAGTGAATATGATGAAGTGGTTATTCATTATTTCTTGACACTAGTTCTAAGTAGGGCGACATACATCGAGGTGTATAAGTCCTAGTAGAATATTAGTTTTCTTACCATGCGGTTAAGAAAAACCATTAGTCATATTGTTATGTGTTGTACCTTGCACATAATTAAGATTTCTCCCACTTGTGCATGACACAACATCAAGCATTTATACGAACAAGTGAGCATATTATGAGTCAGTTACAATCCTGAGACTAGTGGGTTATGAGTCCACCACGCTTCCTTTTGTTTGTATGAATAATATGACAATGTCACAGATATGATATGATTTAAGTCAAAACTAGAATCACATTTGCATTACAAGTATATCTAGAACTTTATTGTTTTATAAGTAATCATGCATAAACATTGTATAGATAACATTTTAGGTAGCGACATCAAAAAAGTGACAAGTTATCTAATAAAATAATATGCAATGATTCTTATAAAACTATGATGCTTCATATGTGAAAAGTAATCTATTATTTCAAGACCAGCTAGAAATAAAATGGGTCACTTACAAGGTGATAAGCTTATAGCTCCCATTGATGTTAGACAACATTACATGTGCGTCTATATCAATAGTTAAATGCGTTGCTCCCACTGAATTTAGACAACATTAAATGTGTGTCTATACCAATAAAGTGCAAGTAGCGATTTATTTACTTTTCTACTCTTTGAATATCTGCACATTATCACTAATGTGAGCCTCTCGGACTAGTAAACATGTACTTAGATATTCAAGGAAGTGCATCAAGTTCTACTATATATATGATGGACTAGCCATCAATGCCATTTTAACTTGAAAGTTTTGCATGCAATTCCTCCCTCTACATTACCTCAAGGGTGTGTAGAATCTTAGGAAAAATATCGAGTTAAGGAAAACTACTAGAAAACATGCTATTAATTTCCTTTTCTCTTTCGCGATTTATTGAGATTTCCATTTCTAATTAAAACTCATACTATGTCTTGATGCTTCAAGATGTATCATTTGGTGGCTATAGAAAACATGTTCTCTAGTCATCCAAATAAGATGTGCAACCGTACTTAACCGTTTGACTTTTACAAGACAATACGATTTCTCGAGTAAGTGTGCTTGGAGTTTGATTAGGATTGGAAAATTCAAGTGTTCCTATTATAGCTTTCTCATACAAGTAGAAAGGATAGGAATAAGTCTTTTTCTTACAAGAGAAGAAGACTTAGTTTGCCTTCCTCTAACAAAGAAAGGAAACAAAATCTTGTTTACGGTTTGTGTTGCATAAATGTCATTAATAGAAATTACAAAGTTTATTTTAGTATTTTCGATGATTATCCTTTTAAAATTAACTATCCAAGTTGATAATATTAAAACAATTAATTTTATGAAAAGGCTAAGATCCTCATTGAGGTTCTACCATCACCTCAGTTGATCTGCTAGCAATGGTAAATTCAATAGGTAGGTGACGTTCACCAATTGCAAAAACTTATGCAATTCTTAGACCATATAGGACTCATGACATTTGTAACCGGAGTAACAATCTCAAGCTGGCATGTTTAGTCCCATCCTTGCCTCGGCTTAAGGTCTCACTTGCTTAACTCAATTAAGTCATCCAATGCGAGAACATGTGAAAATATATCTAGGTCTTACGCATAAAGAATAATCACCTTGGGTTACAATTCACCTACATCTCACGCAGAGCAAAAGGTATTTGCAAGTGATCTCGACCAATTGGACAGCATGACTTAAATTTTACGGGTATTATTTTGATGAATACGTGATCAAAAGTGTGTACGTGGAAGCATGCATTCATCCATCGTAGCACAAGTTAAAAACATTTTTTTTAACTTAAGTCTAATCATTGTTTTATTTTTATGTGTGTCAAGTTGTCTATTTAAATACTAATATATAACCTAATTGGAATAAATATTAGATATGGACAATACATAAATAAATAACAACCATAACCAATTAAGTGCTATTTATAAAAACAAAGATTTATTTTCAAATTATATTTAAACTTTAAACTAAATCAAAGTAAAAACATTTACCATTTATATATATTCCAAACATATATAAAAGCAAACATAACACACAACCATAAGTATGCAAAGCCTCAATCGATGAAAAAACCTATGCTTGGTCTCATGAGTTATCACGAGAACCAAGAAGCTAACTAAGGGTTAACTACACAACCACAAGGAGGGCTCCCACTTGCTCCAAGAACCATCATGAGCAAGTGAAACCCTAAATGAACATGACGCACAAATCTGTCATAAAATACAGCTGTCTTCACGGGTCTGAAACTCCTAGAAGGAGTCTTCCCCAATCTGAGCTCCAGTTGAATAAATTGTAACCCCATAAGTTGTGCATCTGCTCCCAAAAAATGAGCTTATAACTCCTTATAGAATACCGGGAAATCCATTTTTAGTGGAGGTTACTCCAGCAGCTCCAAATTTGACTTTATGCCTTTAACTCTTGCGCCATTCGAATCCAAACATCGGTTACAATAATTTTATGATTAAATACATTTATCCTATCATCTAACTACTGTAAATTTCCCAAACAATGGTTACAATAAAAATAAAAAACATACAAAAAGAGGTCGAAACAATGGCAAAACCCAACACTAAAATTAAATGCAATTACAAGCGAATCAAGTCACAAGTGGTCAAGGTTTTCATCGGATTTGCATACAAAACATAATAATAACATAATATCATATATTAACAAGGTGTTGGCTAACTCCATGGCCAAACATGCATGTATTTTCTATGGAAACAAAATAAATAACAAGAAGTAAATTGTTAGCCAACGAATCGAAGAATTAAATTAACTAGAATTAAAACCCCGATTGGTACGTGTAACCAATGGTTTAAGGATCACTTAGTAATGTATTAAAGACCTTATAATAACCATATTAATTCAGAAAATAATGCCCAAGGGGCTGGTTTAAAACCAATTCAAGAATCGTTCCAAAACTCGCGATTTAGGCCCTTTTACACGTACCCGATAACAAAACCAATTAAAGCATGCATAACAAATGGCTATGGGATCAAAAATCATAGATCATAAGAACCCATATGGGTCGAATTAATTTCAAAAAATAAGCCCTAGGGGCTCTTTTAAAATTATCCTTTTGATTCCATTAAAAACACGTGTTTTTAGCCATTTTTACGCATACATGATGATCATATGACATCATATGATGGCTCGTGATACCACTGTAGGTGATGAATTAAATGAATATCATATAAACGAATATAATACACAGCGGAACATGCACCTATCAACGGATCCATAGAGTCACATGATCAATCAAATAAATAACAACGATTATTACCTTTGCAACGTGATCGGTAGAATCAAAGAACAAACTTTTCTTGTACACGATCTATCTAAGAAACCAAGTGACCAAAGTAGATCACCTCTATGAATATCCATACTACACTTCACAGTATACCTCTTGGATGCTAGTCCTTAAACCCGCAACCTTGGATTATAGTTTGAATAAACAAGAATCAACGTGACTGATCAAGAAAACAAAAAAAATCATTCATTTTTTTTGTTTATGCCGTCCCTTTTATAGGAAGAGAGAGAGGAGAAAAACTCGGTAAGTAGTTAATTGATTTGTAACTCATAATGACTAAATCAATTATTAGTTATTATGATCCAATTAACTTGGTAAGTGGTTAATTGATTTGTAACTCCTAATGACTAAATAAATTAGTAGTTATCATGATCCAAATAACCATTAACCCCCTTGAGCTTTCTTTCTCTTTTCTTTTGCATCCTAGGCCGGCCATATGGTGGGCTCAAACGAGCTTGCCATTTGTTTGCTCAGTCCAATAAACTAAGTACATTACTTAGTTATTATAAGCCCAATATTGATCCCGAGTTACGTAGTTCATTTATATATTGTGAATACAATAAACACAATATATACAGTGGAACTCAGTGTATATGTGTGTGACCCCATAAGCTCACATGTCTTCAGCCGTATATTATTTATTATGACATGAGCATACTCCAACAGTTGGCTCAACGAGCGTTAAGGATTAATTTAAAAAAACTAGGAGTTGGCTAGTCCCCAACGGTTAGTAAAAAATGTTTTTTTATTTCCACCTTATATGTATTATAACATCATTTAACCAATTTCACATAAATAACTTAAATCTTTCTACAGAAAAACACATTCTTTCAATATGGATCTCAATCAAAATGATGAAGAAGTTAACTTTTTCGATGTCGATGACGAAACTAACATTTACTTTATGATGCAAGGTTATGAGTATAACCAATCGTTACTACAACAACAAGATCAACCTTATTCAACCCCTAATCCGATCTACCAAGAAAAGAACATTTTGTACCCGACTATTTTGGTGATGATGCTAAGTATCTAGGGTACCATTTGCGAAGAGATAACGTATGAGCCGGAAACTATTTTAGAAATAGTCAAAGGTGTAACAATCCGTTATTTCAGGTCATTTTTCAACTCAATTATTACCATTATTTATTTTTAGAGTTTTACGTATTCCCTTCTAATTATTATCATATAATTAAATTGCGTAAACTAAAAATCAACATTCAACGTAAACGGACACCAAACAAGTTAAAGTTTACGTCAAACAAGTGTTATATAATTATTAAGATTATAATTTATAACTTTTCCTATTTTATTTTTATTGGTTACGTAAAATGCTTACGTTTCGCAATAAATTACATTTAGGCATACCCAGAAGCACCAATACCCATCTATACTCAAACAAATACCCACTTTTATACCCAATACATAAAAATTAGTTCATTTCCCACCCTTATATTACTTAGAACCGGATCTAAGGGATTTATACAAGAAATAACCCATTTAATCCACTAGTATGCTTTCTTAACTCAACCAAGTACCATGGATGCAAGTTTCTAGTAATTGTCTAATCTAGTGTACCCTTCGCCCTCTCATAAGGCATCTCCCTCCTCCTAGAGAGGACGAGAGCACTTACACAATGTACTCTTAACCAACTAGCTCACCATGGTTAGTTTAAGGTTACTACACATTAACACTTACTACATAAGGAAGGTCCTAGGAATCATTTAACTTGTACACTCTCATTCATTCACTAGCAAGGATAAAACTCTCTCCCTACACACTAAAAGCTCATGGCTTAATCAAAATTAATTAGAGTTTCATATAGATTTTTATTCTACAAATCTATAAGTGTTCTAGCATTGTTAGTAAACATATCTAAGGTGTTTGGGATTGATTTGGAAGCTTGGGTTATGGTTTAACAAGGGTTATAGCAAGGAGATTTCTAGGGTTTTCTCATTAGGGTTTTGATCTTGGGTTTGATTTCTAAGAAGCTTGTGTTTATCATCCTCCTACATATCTCTAAGTCTATTTAAGCTTTAACATTTCCATTCATTCATTTACATGTTTACCTACTTGATATATATGTGAATCACCACCTAGGTTTGTATTTTATGAACTATGGAATAATATAAGGTCATACATGGTTCTAATTTTATATAAATGTTGGTGAAACAATACTTAAAATGAAAGTACACACTTAATATAATTACTAATTAATTTATATGTTTAGTTTATGAATTAACTTGTGTTGAAAGTTTTATTCACAAAGTTTATGTACAAATATTTTGAGGACACTTTAATTTAGACAATCACTATGGAATAATTAGAGGACCTAAAATTAGTAAGACTCATGGTAGAAAGTATGGTAAAATACTTGTACAAGATATCTCAAGAAATGGATTTATAAAACCTAAATTATAACACATAAACAAACCCACTGTTTTTAATACCTACTGTTAGAATTCGAAAAACAAAGTAGTTATTTTATATTTTATTTAATTAGTACATATTACAAGGATCGTAAGCATATATAGAACTTGAAAAACCAAGCTATAACGAATAAGTTATGACATTTGCAAGTTTACGATAATTAAAAGTATAAAAGTGTTTTTATAAAAGTTATTTTATAAAAATCCCCATTGTTTCAGACCTGGTAAAACAATGAAAATATTTTATAATGATAGTACTTATCATGAGGAATCAAGCATAAAAAAACTCGAAAAACGGAATTAAAACGGATGAGTTACGAGTTTTGCAAGATTTAAGTTTATAAAAACATTTTTATAAACTGTTTGACTCTTCTGAGTTGACCTGTATTTTTATAAATTCAGCAAGCATTTTATTAACATAGTTTATCTCGTCACGAATCCATACATGTAAAGAACAAGCAAAACGGAATTAAAATGAATGAGTTATGCTTTTTGCAAGTTTTATATAATTAATTACATAAAAGTAGTTTTATAAAATTTATAGAAATAGTAAAAGTTACTGTTCATCAGTAGCTAAAATATTATAAATATAATATTTTGATAGATTTCCTTAATACGAAATCGTGGACATAAGAAACGTATAAAACGGGTTAAAACGATAAAGATATGAGGTTTATAAAACCTTGTGCACTATTTTTATTTTTATGCATCATTTTATAAAACAATTACACTAATTATATAATATCATTACATAATCAATAAAAAAATATTAAATCATATATTTTTAACAAATAATACATTATTGAACGAAAATAATATTTTCTTTACGGATACAAACACATATACCTTTATTTGACAAAGTACGATTTAATTATTATTTCAACTTTTTAAAATTAAACAAGAACTATTAGGTGGTGGTGTAACTATATAACATGTGATATTGTATTTATATTAAATACATCATACTCGTACGACCTATAATTAATTAGGTTGCATTCGGATTGCCGAGACGATTTACTTATTTGATTTAGATAATCAAACCATTCACTTACGGTGAGTTCATAGCCCCGCTTTTATACAATTACATTGATTTACAACTTTGGGGTGAGAAACATGCATTGTTTTACGATTGGACGCAAGTACACTTTTATACAAATTACGAGTTTGCCTAAGTAGCTATAACCCACTATTGCCCATGAATCATGAACTGTTAATTACTGGATTGTAAGCGCGAGTGTTATGAATAGATCTATTTGGGATTGACATCCCCGTTCGGGTGAGTAGCGCTCACTGTGCCGGTTTGCCGGACAACGAATGTATACCATGTCGGAACAATTTGGATGTTGCGGGTTGAACATCTACACGGGCACATTATTTGCATTAAATTGCATACATATATGTTGAGCTTCAGTGTCATGAGCTTAGTGCATTTCGTAATTACTTTTGTGATATTGTATTCGTTACTTATCATACATTTGGAAATCTTACGATCCTACTTTATACATTTACTAAACCTGTGAATTCACCAACTTTATGTTGACGTTTTAAAACATGTTTTTCTCAGGTCAATAAGGTACGAGAAACAAGGATACATTGGTGGTCACCATTTTGGAGTCATTACATTAAAGATTTGGGTGCATTACATTTTGGGAATATCTGTTATGTCTTAAAATCTTTACAATTTCATGGATGAACAATTTAAGCTTCGGGCTTTTGTAACAAACAAGTTTATTTAATCCAATGTATCATTTTTAAACGACTCATATAGAGGTCGTTCTCATATCTTGTGCTATTGATCTATGAAGTAACACTCTTAGACCCATATTCCGTTGCCACCCA
Organism: Tanacetum coccineum; assembly: GCA_026074375.1. NCBI lineage: Eukaryota > Viridiplantae > Streptophyta > Magnoliopsida > Asterales > Asteraceae > Tanacetum > Tanacetum coccineum. Next base: position 53,118 of record BQNB010018041.1, read on the forward strand.
TTTTGGGAGTGTTACAGAAGGTATTAAATCTTATACTTTCAACACTCTTCTCGACCATTTTAAATTTTTTGAAGTCCGGCCCTGATGCTACAGGTCAAACCAGTTTTAGTGTTACCATGAAATGCACTTTCGCCACGCTAATTGACACACAATACAAAAAGCATTTGATGAGTATTTACAAATGGGTGAACTAGCTCAAGCGATTGTCTTGATCATTTTACTAAATGAATTATTGATTTGTACATGCCTGGGTTTTTAAGGAAAACCGACTTTAACGACATTCAAAATTTATATGCAACACATAAAATGTTCATGGGTTTTTGGAATGCTTAGAAACATTGATTGTATTCATTGGGAATGGAAAAATTATCTGAAATCATGGCACGGGCAATATGGTAGAGGTGATAAATATACCCAAGTATAATGCTTGAAGTTGTTGCTTTGTACGATTTGTGGATTTGGCATGCAATTTTTGAGGTACCGGGTGTGAGCAAGGATATTAACGGTTAAGATAATTATCCATTATTCGACAAAATTCTTAATGACATCGCCCTTGTAGCTTCGTTTGTAGTAAATGGAGTTGCGTATGAAAAAAGGGTATTACCTTACTGATGGAATTTACCCACAGTGACCAACTTTCGTCAAATCATTTACGGTCGCACGAGACGAGAAACATGGATTCTTTAAAAGGCGACAAGAAAGTGCACGAAAGGATGTCAAACATGCTTTTGGTGTCCTCCAAGGACATTGGAAAATTATACAACAACCGGTGCGTCAATACCATGTCAACAAGATACGAAGAATCATGTACACTTGCATCATATTACATAACATGATTTAAAAAAATCAAAAGTTTACAATAGGTGAATTCAACGAGTTGTATATGCATCCGCAACAAATATACAAACGTGCGTGGATCGAAAGATGCGAAGTACAATGACGGAAAGCCAAAGAATAACGCGACAAAAAAACACATCTTATTCTTCAACGAAATATTATGGAGCATATTTTGCAACAACATCAACAACAAAATTAATATATTAATAATTCGATGTATTTTTTATCTTCTTGTATTTTTTTAAAAATCATTTTTTTAATTTTTTGTATGTTTTTTTAATGTAATTTGTATTATAATTTAATGAATTAAAAATAAGTTTGTTTGAAAAAATGCAAAAGAAAATAAAAAAGATGGTCTTAAAAAGTTGGTGTTAATACTATTATGAGTGAGGGATATTTTGGTGTGTTGGTGTTGAAAGTGAGAATGTTAAGGTAACAACACTTTTTGGTGTTAATTGTGTTATGACACCTTGTGCTCTGAGTGTATTTTGGTGTGTTAGTGTTAAAAGTGAAAATGTTGAGGTGACGCTGAGGTGGCATAAGTTTTTGGTGTTAATTGTGTTACCACACCTAGTGCAAGAATTAATATCGAGAAAATATGTAGCATACTATTAGATGAGTATTGGTTGGGCCAAACCTAATTGTGGATTTAGGTCCATTATGTTTAGGGTTTGCATTGCTTGTTCATTAAGACATATATTTGTTATAAATACATAGACAATCTTCATTATGTAACAAACAAAAACACAATTAATAATATCTCTGTTTGTTATCTTAATGGTATCACTACTTTAAGTAAAATCTACCAACCAAATCTGCTATCCTCCAGTCTTCGGCTACTTGCTGATGATCAGGAGGGATCCCATTATTTTAGCTTTATTGTTTTTTGTTTAATTATGATATTATTTTCCGCATTCAATGCATAAACCAATAAACTCTAGCATCTAAAAACCCTAGCCGTCCTAACACATCCCATATTATGCTGATGTAGCTATCAATCAACAAAATTTGTCTCTTCGACATTACTCATTGTTCTACCATCGGAGATCATTGTCATGTTTCGAAAATAGTTGGTTGCAAAATTGTCTCTCCTACCTTGGCAAACACGCCATGACATACAAAAAAAAGGTCACGCAAAGGAGAAAGTTGTAAGCAATAACAATTATGCTGCAAAATACAATAACGCTTCCGCTTAAAAAAACAACAAAGTAGATGATAAAAGAAAAGAAGAAGTGGTGACTTTCAACATACGTTCCAGTTTGTCCGTTCAAATGTCTGTCGTTCAAACTGCGCAAAAGTATTAATTAGATGACTATTAGTTTGGTTAAACCGAATTGTGAATTTAGGTCCATTATGTTTAGAGTTTACATTGTTTGTTAATTTAACCATGTATTTGTTAACTTATAACTACATAAGCAATCTTGTAACACACAAAACACATATATATACACGCACTTCCTTTTTGTTAGAAAAATGATCTATTAGTTGTCATGTTTTCAACATTGATAAATTCTTTTATGAATTAAACATTAATAATTGGTGATAATATATAACTAATAAAAGTGGCGGAACTTTTAGTTCAATATCTAGTCACCGTTCTATGTTTTATTGTCTTTTGGATTTCTAATATCACATAGGACATAATATCCTTTACGTGATATCTTTTTATGTCATTTTCAACTGAAATACGTTGTCGTTTGGGTTGATGCCAATATAAAAAAAACTGGACTAAATGGACAAAACATATGGGCCAAAGTTAGCCTAACACCTGATCAACACTATTTGGCACTGTGTCACAACAATTAGTATATTGTTCAATTGTAGTTGTAAAAGAAATTTTGTTTATACTTGATATCAGTTTGTGCTTGCATAATTGTGCTTGCATAATTGTGCACACTCAAAAACGAGCCTGCACATGATTGCACACAAAGGTCTCCTCGACCACCAAAGACATCTATGTTCAGATCTTACTGTAAAGGTAGTACCATTTCATAAATTATCAGAACACCCCAATAATTTCATGTATGATATTTTCAAGTGGATTGTGTTTGGTATAATTGAAGTTGGGGGTGGGGGGGTACTGTATGAGTTTGGTTGACAAGTGTTGGATAAGGAAGAAAGCATTTGAACTTGTTTGACAAAGTTCTATCCGATTTTTCTTCAATCAATACTCGACTCTCAAACCTTGACTTTAAATAAAATCTTGTCATTGTCGACTTACGGAGAGACATGTACTTTTCAAGTGTTTTACTTATCATATTTCCTTTTGTTTTGAAAGAAATAAAATGTGTATTCAGTAAAAAAACAAGTACACGATAATCGTTTAGGCTGAGCACAATAGAGGTGTCGACCAAGTCGGTCGGGCTTGGCCGATGTGTCTCCCTCTATTGAAGCAGTCGTCGGTGACGCGTCCAATCAGGGCAAAAGGGAGAAGATGGTCGAGAATGCGACCAACTAGTGATGTTGGTTCCTTGCTTGTTGTGTGTGTGGTTTATATATTTCACATGTATTTTTGTAGGGTATATTTTTTTGGTGTCGGTCTCCTTACTAAATCAATTGGTCACATGTCGGTCACAGTAGAGAAAAAACTGATGTGGTTAAAAAAATATCAGCTAATTGGACTTATTGTGGGTAGTTTTAAGAACTCTAGTTATAAAAAATTTAAAATTAAAGAGCTTAAAATACCAAACGATGGGTTCAAATTCTCTCATGTTTAACTCTATCGCATTCTTCTCATGTTAGTGATATTGTGAGAGTAAATAAAATAATAAATCATGTTAATACAAATATTCGCGTAAAAACGATATTTATATTTTACGATTCTTACGTTTTGATAATAACACATATAACTTCATACTACGTAAAAGTTTACGTAAACACGTTATTTACTCGTAAGTTTTCATACCGACGTCAAATCACTTAAGGTATGAATATTGATTTATAAAGCATTAAGAATGATCAAAGAATATATTTTGTCATGCAAACAAGTTTAATCATTTGCATAAACTCATGTAAGCTTGCTTACATCTTTACTAAACAAATGATTTCAAGTAAACACATACTTAATAAATAACTAGTTACATTAGTGAATAAGACAAAATAAGATTAACCATAAATGAAAATAATCTTTTCATATCTTTTAAATCTAGCAAATATTTCTATTTTAATGTAAAGTTGCTTCTAGAAGCTTGTACTAAATAAGATATTTAAGTACAATTAGGAGATTTTATAAAGATTTTTGGTTAACCACTAAATGATAGAAAAACGGCTATGACAGCCCACGGATCCACCTAAATACAAATACGGATCCTTCGTTGGTGGATCCATGGGTCAGCACATTTGAATCAGCCCTCATTTATCTATAAATAGGAGCCATATGTTTTCATTTCAAAAAAACATTTTCCCACTCTCTCTCTAGTATAGTTAGTTCATATCATTGCGTTAATTCTTTGATCATTATACTTGTTATTAATCCAATAAAGTGATCCAAGCATTTCCATCATCACGTGAAGAACACAAAGAAGATCTCTAAGCTTCAAGTGTTAATAGTCTAGTTTAGTTGTGTCATCACATTGTTGTGATGTCTATCCACCATCATCTATTTGTGTGTGTAATTATTGTTGTGTGATTGGTTAGTATTTTAGGTCTTAAAATACATAGTGAAATTTAGATTGGTTCTACCTCGAAGTAGGATTCGGTATTTAGCTTTGTACAGGAAAAAGTGTAAGCGACGTTGTACGGTTATCTCCGCCTAAAGAAAGTTTGTTGACATAGTGAAGAAAACTCTCGAGTTAGGTTCTCGGGGAGTGGAGTAGGGCGAAGAGGAGCTTCGTAGCAGAACCACTATAAATCATCGTGTCTTTGGTTCGATCTTTCATCTCTTTGCTTACTTATTGCATTTGTTTAGTTACTTATTGCATTGTTACCATATATATACTTTTATATCTATTGAATTCACATAAAAACAAATCTAAGTTTTAATTTTAAAATGGTAAAAACTATTCAACCGTCCCCTCCCCCTTCTAGTTTCAACAAATCCATTGTTTTAGTTGGTGATGGTCTCATTTTATAATTGGTTCAACGTGACTGATAGGAGAGGATAACTTTAAAGGATCTCCTAAAAAGATTTACTAGCATAAAATATCGCAAACAATGTTGTTGGCGCAAACCTGAAACCGACTGAAAGCAACTTTAGTATTTCGGTTAACATATCCTCAAATCCTAATATTTCATTTTTTACAATTAAACACACATATTAATATATATAACATGATTTAAATAGTTAAATTTGCACACTAACCTCAAAAGTATGATAGTTAAACAAAGTTAAGTCCTTCATCTAACAAAGATTTATACAACAAATATATTAATCGATATCAAAAAATAATAAAAAAATTTATGTAAAAACTCATCTCTGTACAAATATTATAACTATATAGGTATAAAGAGTTATGATCAAATGAAAAGAAAACTAAAAATAAGAATGATGAGAAATAACTATAACTACATATTTGAGATGCATCAAGTTGATTTAGGTGCATTTTTAATTTTTTAGATGCATCATAATATGTTTTCTAACTCAAAATTAGATGCACATGTATTGGATGCATTTCATCAAGTTAAGTGAATTCTATACAATTTGCATCCTATGCGCGTCAAATGTGTTGCTAGTTTCACTTTGCATCGTTTTTACTTTAAAATCACTTTTGAAACTAAGTGTGGTGCATATAAATGAATAGAGATGCATGTAATTCAAGTCGATGCATCTTAAATGTGTAGTTATGATTATTTCTCATTCTTCTCTTTTTATGTTTTCTTCTTAGTGGATCCTTACCTTAGGTATAAATAATATTATAGAAAATCTTACTGTATTTAAGAATCCCGTATATACAACTAGTTCAAGGCCCGCCCGTTGGGCGGGGAGTTTTAAAGAATTGTCGGATATGTAATGTGGAAAAATAAATGTAATTAGAAAGATAGTTTATAAGACAATATTAACATTGATTTAGCTAATGACTCAGTGATATTTTGGACCTTTGATAAAGTCTTTTTCATATCAAGTTAGAATCGTTGTATTCTGTTAAAATTTTGTTGTTGTTCTACACAAACTTTACCAAATGTAGCTTTGAATTCGTTTGTGGCAACACTAAGTGATGGCGTATTATTGATAACTGTAGACTGCTTGCTCTCCTCTTGATAGTTTTTATCATGCGGCTTTTGAAGAGTGCACCAAGCAACAAACACAAATAAAGCAGCAAGCTTGGAACGGTTATTGCTAATAATAATGGAATACTTTATCAACCCCAGCTCGGTTTAGAAATAGACCATATTCTCCATCTACATTTAACAACTAAAAACATCAGTTTATCCAAACATATAATGAGAAATAAAACATGTAAAGGTCTCATATATAAGTCAAGTTCCTACATTTTCATAATTGGACATAACACATGATGATGCCTCTTGTAACTTATAAATAAAACATAATCCAGAACGACCCATTCGTAAGTAAATGGGTAAAAACTGTCACCTTCATAAAAATCCAAATTATGGGGGTAACTCTATCACTAATTGGGTCTATGCTGCATCAAAAATAAAAACATGTTTTTACCCTTAATACGGAATACAATAAATAAACTTCCGAATGACATAATATAAAGGGATTATAAGTAACAAGACATAAAATATTTAAATTTCATAAATTGTAATAGTAACAAAAAGGTTAAACGTTCTTATAAATCTAAAACTGAATTTTAGGAGATTTCTCATGATCAAATCCTAAATGTGCATCATAGTAATCCAAAGATAAGCCGAGTTGAGCAAAATATAAGCTGAGTAGAGCAAATATTAGGTGAAACTATAACTTTTCTTTCTCTAAAAGATGTTACACAACCTGGAATCCACATTTGCCTTTTAAACAATTCAAGAATTCCCCTTAGGCCCTAATGTGTTCCTTTATGATAGATCCCCATGAGGGCCAACAGCCTGACTCGTGACATGTTCAATCCCAAGAGAGTAGATTGACGTACAAATTGACTAAGCATTTCAACATGAAAAATGTTAAAACTTTCAATAATTATAGTTTAAATTAGCAAAACAGCCAAGACCTACCTTTTGTTGTTACAGTCAAGATCGCTTAATAGAGACGTGGTTGGAGGCTGCTTACTACTTTATATTGTCAAATTATAATGAATCAGCAGTCAAACCGGAGCCGGAACTGTAGAATACTTATGAATGCCTTTCTTAAACCCATATGATGGGCGGGAAAGACCAAATTGTCATATTTTGAAGTCTGTGTAGACCAATGGGTCTCTCTAATCAATTACTACAGCATTTGTGTTTGCAATTGACCAAAGACTGTTGAAGACTTGAAGGCCGATTCCTCGGCCAGCTACAGCCAATCTCAGCCGTTGTACACACTAAACCCACTCCATAACCGTATTGGGCTTGAAAAGCCCTCAATAACCAAACCCATTACCCCAGTGGGCCCAATACAAACCCAATGGGCCCAATACAAACCCAAGCCCAACAAAAGCCCAAAATCCATTTTTATAAACTTTAGGGGCCAAAAATGCCAAGTTTTGAAAGTTGTTTTATTAAGAAAAATAGGAAAATAAAACACAAGGGCTAGTTTTGCAAATTGCTTAAACTTTCTTTAACCCTTTTAATTAATAAACAGCAGGGACTGAAATTGAAATTAACCTAAACTTTCTAATTCTTTTGTTATAAAAGCAGGGTCTATGTGTAATACTTAAACTTATTTATACATAGTTTTTAGGCTTTAAAACAAAATGAACAAAGAATGAAAGGTGAGGGGCCATACTTGCACTCTTCACCATTCTTCTCTTTTTAACTCCTGTAATACAAACCTGTACCCATAACCACTCTCCAGCCTAAATACCTAACCACCCAATTCACCACGGTTTCAAACCTAAACCACATCCCATGTACTTATCTTCCAGCTCACCCACTCACCTTTCCCACACTACACCAGCTCCTACCTATACCGCACTTCCCACTTGCAAAAACACTCAAACCCGGAAATAACCCCTTTCAATGGTGAGATGAAGACAAGACAAAACAAAGGGCTAGGATTGCTTTGGATTACTTCTACACTCACAGCTAGCACATCCCAACACAAAGAGAAGGCTGAGAGCCTCTATAAAAGAACAAAGAACAAGCCGAAGCAAAGGGCACCATTTTTTTTATGTTTTTTAGCTTAATTTTAATTCAAAATCTTTCTTTTAATCATTTAAGTGTAATTTAGTTTATTTAAAAGTTTTATGTTGTAATTTTTCAGTTTTAATAAAGTTAAGTGTTTTTTATGTTATTGCCATTGTCGAAATTCGAATTACAATTCAAGTTGTTTTAAATCTGTTTAACTTGTTGAATATGTGTTATAAGTTATTAAATTTAAACCTAGATCAATTGGTATGTGCACCTCTTTTTACATAAAATAGTTATAAATGTTTTTTTTATAGAATTAAAGGGAGTGTTTGGTTTAGTCCCAAAATGGGTCAAAAGGGAAGAGGCATGGGTCAAGTGCACTCAGCCACTTTTGGCTGAGTGTGTAGGCTTTATTAAGCCTCCTTAATCACCTGTTTTAAGTTTAAAATAAGTTTTTTATGTCCCTTTAGCATTCTGTCAAATTTCTCATAAGCCAAATAGAGCTTAAGTGCTCCAGCTGTGTAGACAGCTTAAGCACACCCTTGGGGTAGCTTTTCTTGAGTGTTATCTAGCCTTTTGAATAGCCCTTCATGTTCTGTCTTTAGTTTTGACAATACAAGTCAAAGAGTATGTGTGCATTTGTGTTTTTGAAAATAGCCACTTTTAAGCCCCAATTATCAGCAGTAAAAATAAGGGCTTAAGCCCCAATACTGATAATTAAGCTCTTTTTACCCAACAATCTTTATCTGTTGTGCTTTGTCGTGGACTTAAATAAAGCACATTTGAGCTGATTTTTCATAAGCCCAGTTAGCCCACCACTAGCCACTGCCTTTGCCACCTCCCCTGATGTGAATGAAACAATTTTCAGATCCTTTTTATAAGCATAATTTAGTATATAAGACTTTAGGATGTTTTTGCTTTTCTTTGTAGCTTATAGGTAGCCCTTTAATTCCCCAAAATCTCATAGCTTATTTCCCCCTTTAGCTTAACTTATTTAGGCATTAAAGTAGTACTTTTTCTGTTTTCTTATTAAAACTGTCATATAGCTTATTTGCATATTAGCTTATTTTAGGGCTTAATTTAGAATACCATAGCTTAATTTAGACTCCCTTAGGACTAGTAGCTTATTTCATTAGTTTCCAGCTTATCTTGTGAGCTTAAGCCCCAAAAAGAAAAGAAAATAAGCCATAAAGATTTTTATAAGCCACTGTCAGGCCTAAAGCTTAAATTTTTGCTTATTTACTAAGATTCAGGCAAGAGCTTTATTATGTAATTGTTCCCATAAGCCCTCTTTACTTTGCTTTTTTAAGTTCTCTGGCAATTAGCTCCTTTTGGACCACTGTTGTTAATCGGGGTCCAACTCAGGGACCATTTGTGTAACTTTCTCTTTTACAGTTAACATTGTTAGTCCCTGTGGTTAGTTAGCCTGTTACCCCGTTTGTCCTTGTGTCCTTTTCACTGTTAGTCCTTATAGTTAACTTTAGTTAGTTTATTTAATTTAATTAATATAAATTAGGTTAAAATTTAATTAGTTTAATTACTTTAATTATAATCAGTAAAATTTGGGCATTTTTATATTTTTAGAATTGTTAACTTTTTCTTTATTTTATTTTATTTTTTTTAGAATTTTTATAACTTTTATTTTTTGTCTTTTTCTATTTACTTAGTTTTAATTAGTATTTAATCTTTAAAAATTCATAAAAAATCCAAAAATTAATAAAAAAATATTTTTCTTTTTTATAAAATTTTCTTTTGTCATTTAGTGTCTAGGAAAAATATAAAATTTAGTGTAGGCTTAATTTTTCTTAAATTTCAGTTTTTAGGACCCATTTTTTACCGGGTTTACGTTTTACCGTTTCTTTTCGTTTTTAATTCATAACGACCTCCGTTTTTGTTCTTGTTTTCTGTATTTTTCAGTTAAGTTAATTGAATTTATTTTTTGATTTTAATTTAATTTAGCATTTATTTTCTTAGTTTTTAATATTTTAGGTTTCCCCGATTACCTTATTTCTGTTCCAGTTATTTAATATAGATTTAATTTTGGATTTCCCTATAACTAATTTTGTTTCCCGTAGTTTTAAGATCCCCCATTTTCCCTATATTTGTTTCCGTAATGTAATTTTGATTTTATTTAATTCAATTTTAGTTGTACATTTTATCAGTGTTTCATCATATATTCTTCCTTCATTCATTTTCTCATCACCAGAGATAACTTTCAATTGCAGCCTCGTTGGGACATCCTCGACCCGGATTATCTCTCCGGAATCTTTTTATTTTGATTATTTGACTTGTGTAATTTTAAGTGTATACTATCAAACGAAACTGTTGGTTCCTTTTGATAGATTCCCGTATGAGGGCCAACGGCCTGACTCGCGACATGTTCAATCCCAAGAGAGTAGAATGACCACCACATATTGGTACTTAAGCATTTTCAACATGAAAAATGTTAAACTTTTTAATCAATGGTGCAAAATCGAGTAGTCGCTTAGCCGGGCGGTCGACCTCCATGTTAGCTGTATCGAATTTTTTTTTCTCTTTGGGTCTAGCATGGATTAATCAGTTTTGCAAATTTTTATATTTAAATTTCCTAAGTTACTTGTATGTGATGGATACAACACTTTAAATACACTAAAATTAAATGTGTTCAAAGTTACATTGTTCAAAATCATAGTATAGATAATAAAGTTATCATTTAACAATTTTTAAAGTCACATTGTAAAAAAAATGTTTGACTTTCGTTGACCGATTAAGCCGATTTGACCGATTTTTGTCCGATTTGACCATTTTTGACCGATTTGACCAATTTTTTATCGATTTTTAACCAGACCGATTTTTCACCCGATTTGCCTTATTTTCCAAGGTGTATGGCCGAGTAGTAGTTGGATTTCATCGGCGATTACTTAGGCCGCCTAGGCCGATTTTTGCAACATTGCTTTCAATAATTATAGTTTAAATTAGCAAAACAGCCAAGACCTACCTTTTGTTGTTACAGTCAAGATCGCTTAATAGAGACGTGGTTGGAGGCTGCTTACTACTTTATATTCTTTATAGACAACGTTGCTTGAAATAAAGTACCTTTTACATTCACAAAGAATACTAAAGTACGATTATTGAATTAAAAAAACTCAAATGTGAATAAGACATGTTAAAGATTGTAAAAGAACAAAATATAGTATCTTTTACATTCAAAGTGTATAAATAATTTTGCAGGTTACCTCTAAAATTAACTGAAGTGGAGCTGAATGCGTTTGGAAATGAACATAACAGAGAAAACGCTTTGTGTCTAATATAATACGCACAGAGATAGCTGCATTACAGGGAATGAGAAGGTGAAACCTAACTCCCTTTGTTGGCCCATTGGATGATGATACTTGTCACTTTCTTTGTTAATAGATTCAGCAAGTTTTAGTTTCATATCTGATCTGAAAAGTTATATAGCATTAATAGTAATGTGTTCTATTTAGCAAACATTTTATGCATTATAATACAACTTTGCTGAATTTTCACCCATTAGATCAATTCCCTTTTTAGCATCACCTTTTTTTTCATTTTATTTTACCAGTTTTATCTAAATATAGGATTAGTTGAGATGCTTACTTGTGAAGTTCCAACCATCAAGTGTGGAGCGATTGACGCCTCAACAAACTCCAGAGAGATATGATGCCTGATTTCTCTGCTAATTGCACCCACAGCATCCGAAAGTTTGTTCGTCCAAGATCTAGTGCATAATACACACCTTCCTCCTCACTGTAGCAAAGATATGTTGCAATAAGCAAATGCCAAACACCGTATTGGAAACTGCTTGGTTGCCTTTTACAAGAAAGTAGGCAATCCCAAACGCATTTTTAAATCAGAGTAATAGATAACAAACGAAACCTAAAAATTAGGCCGAAATTGTTTTGTAAGGTATAATCACAATCATTTTTCCCCAAACCATCAAAATAACATATGAATCTTATAAAATCACCTCCCTGCAAAGGATTGATAACTGCATCAGTTTGTGTAACCCTCCAACAGGTCATTAAGGAAAGTAATAAACTCAAAATCAACCCACAATCTCCTTCGTTGTACGTTTATGAAAAAGAATACAATTTAAAAACTTCATGCTTATACAAATATTTACTCTGAATATACGCAGAATCAGTAAGCAATAATTATGTAGTTTAAAAAAGAATACCCAAACGGCCCCTATATGCACAGTTCTCTTTCACATATGTACCTAACGTCACTTATAATTCCTCAAATATGTAATTAATCTCCATTATGGTCTCAAAAGGGAATGGGCGAGGGACCTAAAGTGAAAGCAAACCCATCGTATTTAGGGATTGTTCATGCAGGTAGTGTCGAGGGACAAGTTCTGTATTTCAACCAAACCACGGGATCTATTTATGTATTTTTCTATAATGTGTTAGTAATGATCATTAAAGAAATATTTGTTTACAGTAATAACTTAAACTTGTATTCATGGACTCAAAAGTCAAAAATTGACATGATCGTGCCAATGAAAAATTACATGTGATCCCGGGACAACACCACTGCAATGTAGCTGCAATTGCTCTCTGAGCCTGCAATAATGTCACACTCCGATAATGGCGGAAACTCGGGAATGCAACATAATGATCAATCATAACACAAGATACAAAATAGAGAAAACTACATTGCATAAACTTCAAGTGCTATGAAGACCATCAACCTCGAACAACCTCGAGTGATGTCCCAAATCGCAACTAAAATCCATAATCTCTTACAATTATTCAAATGCCCTCACAGGGGTCCATAATCCAAACTTAATCCAAAACATCCAATTACTAGAACCAAACAACAAGCAAGCAAGACTTCAAACGAAATTCCACTCGGGATACTTCTAAGTCTGCTATAACAATCACCAAACTACTCTTCTTTCACTTCACCTGAAAATGATACTCGAAAACGTCAACAATAATGTTGGTGAGCTCGTAGGTTTGACCTTAAACCCAAAAGTTGTGCCAATATTTCAACAGTGGACAATAGTGCTATATGACAGTGAATATATGCAAACAACCTTAGCATCACAGCTAATCAATAACCATATGTCACTTACGCACCTAAAGGGCCTACCAGCTGGAGCACTAAAATTAGGGCAGGACCACACACAAACCTGGGTAGGCGTACCCATCCGCTCCAATAACCACACAAATACTGGGTAGGCGTACCCATCCGATCCAAACAATCATGCAAATACTGGGATAGGCGTACCCCTCCGATCCAAACAATCATTCAGCACATAATATTCACATAGCAGTCATAAGCACGTAACTTGTCCCAAAAACAAAACCACATTTCGCACAGATCAATTCAAAACACATTTAAGTATCATTTTCTCCCAATAGAAAAAACCTGTAAAAAGTGGGGCTACAAGAACTCACCTCAAGCAAGTCTTTAGCAACCAAATCTCAATCACACAAGCAAATGCAACGACGCCCGCACACGACCTAGTCCAGTTAATGTCCCAATTTAATCATTCATTCCCAAAACAATCTTCACGTTTGATGCATAGAGTTTAGACGCGTTGTACAATTACCCAAAACAATTTAGTGGTGTGATGGTTGACGACATATCTCCATTACTCGGTAATACATACTTATAGTATTTAAGAAAAATAGATAAGTAATATAAATAAATATTTATAATTAATAATTATAAATACATGTCGACAAGTCCATTCGGTAAACCTTAGTCACCTCAAAATAATCCTAATATGGTTAAAAATGAAACTTTTACTCATAATAAACACATTAAAGAAGTTTCGAGAAAAATTATATTTTGTCTTTTAGTGAATTTATTAAATAAATAAAATAATTAAATAATATTTTGTTATTTAAAAATCAAAAATCATGTTTTTAGGAAAATTTCTAAGTATAAACTTTTTACGAAATTTTGACATGACCCGTACGCTCAAACAACGTTTTCCAAGGTTTCAAACCTTATTTTCAACACTTTTCATAAATTCGACACTTTTAGACAAAATTCCAAATTCTCAATCTTTAATGTTTACTAAAACGTTTTTCCCAAAATATTGTTCCATGTCACTTCATAAACACATTTTCACTTTCAAAAGTCTATCAAAACTGTCATAACGACTAAATATCGCTTATTGGGCTTTAAGGCCAAACAAGGGTCCATTAAGACATTTATAAGTCCAAAATACGATCCAAGTCCAAAAATCAAGGTCCATTTACATATATAAGTATATACTTATTGGGCCGTGAGTCCAATAGCTCAAAAATACGTAAATTAAGCTTAAAAATAAGCTAATAAGCTACATATCGCATTTGGTTACTACCATAAGCCTAAAAAATAGTCCGCAACATATGTCATAACAAAAAAAATCAAAATCACTTTCTTAGTGAATTTGGGATGTTTTTGTGGCATATAAGCCCAAAATAAGCCAAGAAATAGCTTGAAAATAAGCCCGAATAAGCTATACAAGCTAATATAAAAAATAAGCTATCTAGCAATATATATTATTCAACCATCACGACCACAATATCAAAACTACAAAATCCATGTTCTTTCTTTTTTTATATTACACGAACCAAACACCCCTTTAATCATTCGTTTCGCTTCTAAAAATCAATTTTCACAACGATCAACTTGAATAACTAACAGCTATACATCAAAACAAACCCAAAAGGACAAACGAAATTTAAATTTGAAAACTTACAAGAAAATATTCGAAAATGTATATTTCGACACGAACCGGACAACCCAAATGTTGTTTTAATGAACACCCAAATACTCGTATCAACCCGGAATATCACGTTCTCGATCAAAGTTGGAATTTTTATGGTGGATTGTTGTTGGTAGGTGGCAGACGTAGCAAGCACACACACACTTATGTGTGTTTTTTTGAAAATGGACAATGAATGAAAAATGTTTCTAGTGGAAGAATATATTTGTACACCCTTAGGACACATTAGCTAAAATTAAGCCACCTTGTCTCCTTAATCACCCATGACCGGCTATGGCATCCAAGGATGCCTCGAGTCTTTCTTTTCGTGTCGGGATCACTTAAATACTCGTAAAACTCAACCGTAAAATTTACCTCAAAGTTAGTTAGCATTTTTATTCACTTTAAAAGTACTTTTCTATTATCCTAGAGTATTCACATGACATATTTTCACCTTAAACCCTTTCAAAACTCATTTGGACATTAACGGACGTGTCGGACTTGTTTTTCGGTATTTCTCAAAATTCACGGGTCAAACCACCCGGAATACAAATAACACAATAATACATTCCAAAAGGGATTATAAATCACAATAAAACACCATTCATCACAATACTCATAAAATCACCACCGTCAACACGGTACAAAAATCAGAATAAACTAACAAAAGTCAAATAGTCAAATGACAATAAATGAAATATTCAGAACGCAAAAAGGGCAAAGGTTACATTCTACCCCCCTTAAAAGAATTTTGTCCCTGAAATTCATCTACTAACATCACTAAACAAAAGCGGATACTTCAATTTCATCTGATCTTCACGTTCCCACGTGAATTCAAGGCCACACTTCGAATTCCACCAAACCTTGACGATGGCAATCCTACTACGTTTCAACTTCTTAAACTCCCTTTCTAAAATTTCTACAGGCTCTTCCATAAAATTCAACTTAGCATCAACTCGAATCTCATCCAAAGGCACTTGGAGTGTTGGATCAGCCAAACACTTCTTAAGGTTCGACACGTGGAACGTGTCATGAACACCATTCAATTCCTCAGGCAAATCTAACTGATAGGCCACATGGCCTACCTTTT